>OY723397.1:7297476-7477476 GCA_963210295.1 Ophion ellenae
GCGACCTTGGAATTTCACGGCCCCGATAAGAAATTCCGAAATGTTGGGGACAAATGTTTACCTTTGAACACACCAAGTTATAAGGTTTTGTCAAGTTTTCGTTTTTTTTTATTCAACGCTCGGTGTAAGCTTGAAATTAAGATAAATTTGATTTTTTTTTCGATGGTGGCTTTAGAGCTTGAGGTGTTAACTTTCATTTGCAGCGAAGATTTTGTGAAATTCCAGAAATTGAGCGAATAATTAGGTTTTTCGTAAAGGGTCAGATGCTGCCCACTAAGCTACGGCGAACCACCCAGCGGTGTTATACCTTTTTTTTCTTTTTCTCGCAATTGTGTTTCACGCAAGGGGTGTAAAGTCGTATCGCATAATCTATGGGTCCTATCCAATTGAAATTCGGAGTATCATATGACCGGATCATTTTTTCATACATTCATCCGTTTTTTTATATCAAATGATTAAAGGCTTTTTTAGTCGAAAGTCGAACCTTTTTTTTCTACAGTTAGCCATTTTTGTAATTTTGGAAATTTCGGAAAAGTATCCAGTAGAACGATAGTTTTATTATTATACTAAAAGTCCATTTTTTTATTTACAGATGAGCCTAGTCGCCAGAAGCACCTACCCCGATTGACCATAAAGCAACAGCGGCACTTTCTTTAAATAAAAATCAACTTCATTGTCTATCAATATTTTCTGATGAAAAAAAATCTTCTTTGACCAGATCATGTATTTATTGTCTGCAAAATTCCGACCTTGCTATTCCAATACTCTCATCAGAAAAAATATCGAAAATCGATCTGTTTTTTTGGGCACCAAGCCCGCGCAGACTCATTAAGGGGCTACATACAGCACCATACTTCGAACTTTAAACTCGTTTTTCTCGAAACACTGCTTCAAAGTCGGTGGACATGATATCTCGAGAACCACTCGATTGATTATTTCCAAATTTACATGAGATACGATGAGATACATTTAAAGGTCGTTGACGATCTCGCTTTTCAAAAATCGATCTTCATTTTTTAATAGTTACGATTTTTTCTTAGATTTTGTATGCTCGAATTTTAATTCATCGCCTCGTAGTTATTAAAAAAAATATTTAAAAAACCGACGATCGTCAACGACTCGTATTGATTGTTAACTTGAATAACCCGTTTGGTTTTCAGATTTCAGATGGAGCGTTTAAGCTGGAGTGTGTCCACCGCCAAACGTCGAGAAAAAATTTTCACCGTCTGCCGGCGGTCATGTTTTTGTTGTTTTTCCGCATTTTTCGATGATTTTTTCCAAAGGCTCCCAATATATGTACCTTTGCGTTAAAAAAAAGCGTTTCTTTATCACCAGCCGTTTACCAAATTTTTTTTCTCGGAATTTGTCCATTTTTTTGGGCCTCTAAGTAGATATAGCCCCTTAATTTTACGTTGGCGAAGATAATATAGGCGCAATTCAATTTCTCATGATAAATCGATGTGCACTTCCGTCCGCGAGACGCTTCACGAAGAACGACGAATGATCCGATTTATATTTTATCCGAATGCTTTTAGTTATCGTCGTCCAACGGCGAATCGAGATAATTAATAATAATAGAACTACCCTGGGACGAGCATTAAATATTAAGAGGACACGACTGAAACGTGACCCTCTTTTCGTCGTCTCTACAATTTGCACCATTGTGATCCACGCCAAACTCATTTGTGTCTCAATCATTCACTAACCCGCTTCAAATATCGCACCGAATTTCGCGGATTTTATCGATTTCGTTACAAAGTTAATTTATTTTTATTTACCGAAAAAAGAATCATCCACTTTTTTCTACAGCTCCTGAAAACCCTGTCGGAGTGTTGACCACAGCCACTCGTTTCTTACCGCCCCTACTGTATCGCCACAACACGAGGGCACAGGGAAACTGCTCAAAACCCGTGCCGATACAGGCCCATCGAAACCGAGTTTGCCATTGAGTCCCGGATCGGAAAATCCGTAAAATTGGCGTCCCATTCGGCGGCAGAGTTCAGCTGTCATCTATCCGAGTCTTGAGCTAAGCCAACGCCCCTTAAGGGGTTAGGGTCTATTAGGAGGGCAAAAAACGCCCTTTTTATTCATTTTTACGGCCGGTTTATTTTATTTCATACCAGTATTTTTTCAATAAAATAATACATGTTTAAAGAAGATGCAATATTTTTTTTACGACAAAATATTGATTGGCAGCCAAGTTATAAGCAATCTCCGAGACATCGAAAAAAGGAGTTTTGTAGTATACACAGCTGCTCAAGACTGCATCATCCGTAATCAAACATTTTAATGCGATCATTAGTTAGCAGCCCTAGCTTCCGGGTGGACGAAGGGTTTATGTTAAATTTAATTTTTTTCAAAGGGCGGGAGTGAAATTTTTTTTTTTCGATAAAAAGAGTCGCTCATTTGTCGGCCATAAAAAAAATATCGTATAAAAAAATCCTTCGCCCGGGTGAGCGGTTCTCGAGATGCCTTGCGCACCGAATCAAAAACGTTGATTTGAAAAAATTCGTTTGAGGTTTTGTATAAATTTTATATGCTGATAAAAAATCAAAAATATTTTCATGAATTTTTTGATACGTTTATATTATAGATATTGATTTAAAAGTTCTTATTATAGATATTGATATAAATTACACTATCAAAATACATGAAAAAAAATGATTTATTTAAGTCACGATTTATAGACGAAGATGGTAGTTGAAAAAATGTCCTAAAAAAATGGTAGGTCTGCGCTGTTGATGAAATCTCGGAGATGGCTCATCCGAAACACAAAAATCAAACGGTTTCAGATTCAGCATGTTAATGGCTATAGCGCAAATCATACGATTTTTTATATATGCAAAAATAACAAACAGGCGGGCATTTTTCGAAACGAAAAAACAAAACAAAACGTGTTTTTTCACCATTTTTGGCACAAAAGAATAGTAAATATCAAAATAAAAAAAAATCCTTGATATGCGCTATAGCCATAGTTGTAAAAAATATGTGGTTAAAATTTCATGAGGATTGGTTCAGTAGTTTCGAAGATTGATGAACAAGCCGTCGAAAACCGTTGTTTCGAGAAAAACGCGTTTGAAGTTGGTATAAATACATGAAATTTTTTAAAAATGTATTTCGAAAGAGTATTTATTAAGGCGATAGGCCACAGTAACGGGTATAAAATCATGTGCGAATTTAACAATTTTTTTTCCGTATGAAAAAGTGATGCACTCATCAAATTAATTACACATTTATTTAGTATGAATATCAAGCTGTTAGAAAATATATATATATATTTTTTTTCGATGTACAAAATGGCCGACTACTAATATTTTCTTTTGTTGTCTTTTTTTTAGGCGCTCCGCGGCGTGACATTTAGCATCTACAATTTTATACCTAGAATCAAAAACAAAAATTCTCGTCAATCTATATTCGAATACCTAAAGAAGTACGTGCGGAATTTAAAAAGTATAGTGTTATTCAAAAGTTGTAGGTATTTGAACTTAAGAAATGAATTTACAGTGAAAAATTTCGTTATAACTGCTGATAAACTGCTCATCAAATGAAAAGTTTTCGATTAATCAGAAATTCCGTGCGTACTTCTCTGCGAAATGCAATTGGGAACATAACTTTTAAATTTTAACTAAATCGAGTGAAAATTGTTGAAGTTATTTGTCACGCCAATTGAGAAACAGCTATTTCAAGAAGTTTCGAGTAGTCGGCCATTTTGAAAATCGAAAGAAAAAAAAATCAACAGCTTGATATTCATACGAAATAGATGTGTAATTAATTTTATGAGTGAATCACTTTTTCATCCGAAGAAAAAAAATTGTTAAATTTGCACATGATTTTACACCCGTTACTGTGACCTAACGCCTTAAGTGTAACAATTGTTTATATCAATATCAATAATATAAAGCTATCAAAAAAAATCACGAAAATAGCCTATTTTAGCGTCTAAAGTGAGAAGACCCCTTAATTAGTAACAACTTTTACACACGCATAGAGCATAATAACATACATGTATATTTAAGTACTTAACAATAGATTCACCTTAGATAGGCCGTAAGACCCTTATAAGCGACAGACGTCGCTCGACGCTTTTATTTTTTTTTATACCTGCTCGAGACCGCTTTATACCTGCTCGAGACCGAAAATGATGTATTTTCGAAATTAAAAAAAAAACAATTTTTTTAAATTTGCGGATTGACCCTAATCCCTTAAAACGACCGATTTCCGGCAAATAAATAATCTTCTAACCATCTTCACCACAGCCCCGAGGAAAAAAAATGTCGACTTTTTTTGCATCACCCTATAGAATGGGGATTTTTTTTGCATCACTCTGTACATATGTTCGGAGTGCCTCTTTTTCTGTCTTCTTTGCTGGATCTCTTTTACGATATTCCTGTGGAAATTCCTGTCTGCTCTGTATAATTAAGCGAGCACGGACGACCCGGAAGAAATATAATTTTCATTTTCTTCAATTTTAATCTCGAAGTTATTTCTCATTTTCTTCAATTTTAATCTCGAAGAGATGGGTCTCTGGCAATTGGGGGAATAAAGACGAGGACGATGATGGGTAATTGTAGGGATTTTTTTCTTTCTCTTCGCCTCTTCCTCGTTCTCGTTCGCTCGACGTTGATTTACCAAGAAGCTCTTCGACATTTTTATTAACTATAAACCGGTCGACTTGGACTAGGCTTGTTTGTACAAGGAAAAGTGCACGGGACTGGCTGGGCAGCGTGTCCAATAGCTCTGGACAACATTCCATGGGCGAGCTCGGTACGAGAGCCTGCTCGATGGAATGTGAACTCTGGACACATGCGTATGTGGACCGAACTTGCGACAGGTGCATATCGTAAATCAAGCCAATCGATCATTTCCACAAAGCGAAACGTTTCGAGATACAAATTTATTATAATTATTTCCAGATGTCCTTCTCTCTCCCGCGATATTTTTATCGGATAGGAACCAAGAAAAGGTTCGATGTAAAAAGAGAATTAAGGGAGGAGATACCTTTAGGCGAGGAAAAAATTGCCGATTTTCATGATTTTTTTAAAGGGTTAGGCCACTCTAAAAACCCAAAAAATAGGCTTTTTGGGGATTTTTTTTTCAGATAAACTACAAAATAAATCGAGATTACAAAAAAGGGTGTTTATCATACATATCAGTGACTGTGTACAATAATTTTTTTGTAGCGATTAATTTCTAAATGGCGGGTGTGCGGCGTTTTCGCGATGACGTCTCCGTTTTTCCAGGGTCCACGGCCGGACAAACAGCTCCTGTAATTTTTCAATTATAATGAGCCAATGATTTTTTTTTCGATTATATATAATAACTGCTATAGAAGTACGTAGAATTTTTTCGATATATTGATTTTTGGCCAAATGGCGCACTTCTAAAGTGGAAAGTGAAAAATATGCCTAAAAAATCAGATAATATAAAGTCAGATAATTGTTAGTAAGGAGTGAACTATGCAATATGAAAAAAATCCTACGTACTTCCATAGACAATGTATTTTTCAACATATATTCAACATTTCAAGTGAATCGGTTGAAAATTGTCTGAGTTATGTTTCCGGCCAACTTAAAAAATGCAGATTTGAGATAAACGCTGCACAACCGCCATTTTGAAATTAATCGCTTCAAAAAAAAAATTATATACAGTCACTGATATGCATGATAAACACCCTTTTTTTTAATCTAGATTCATTTTGTAGTTTTCCTGAAAAAAAAATCCCCAAAAAGTCTATTCTTTCGGCCTCTAGAGTGGCCTAAGGCCTTAAGGCGTTATACGCAGTTGCAAGGCCGGAAAATGTCGTTTTTTCACGATTTTTTTCTGCAAAAGGATTTCATTTGGACAAAACGAAAAGTATTAGGCAGTGTAGTTGCATCTTTTAGCTTTAGATTGGCATTTTATATTTTCAAAAATATTCATTAACGTTGCTCCTTTAGGAAGTCTCCTGGGGGTCCCCGAAAAAAAAGTGTCCGGCGGTGGGCAAAGTATCTCCGGTTTGGATGATCTAGAATGAAAAAACCAAAAAGATTTTTTTATGGGATAGATGAATCCAGGTATTGATCGAAGGAATAGTCGAAGTTTCAATTTTTGACAAAATGGTGGCTGCGGAAAGAAAGAATTTCGATTTTCGAACAAATTTTTTTTCCCAAAATTAATTACACTGCTTGATATTCAACTATTTAGTATGAATATCAAGCTGTTAGAAAATACATATATATTTTTTTTCGAAGTACAAAATGGCCGATTACTCGAAACTTCTCGAAACAGCTTTTTTCCAACTGGCATGACAAATAACTGAAACAATTTTCACTCGACTTACTTCAAATTTAAAAGTTATGTTCCTAATTGCATTTCGCAGAGAAGTACGTACGGGATTTCGGATTAATCAAAAACTTTTCATTTTATGAGGAGTATATGAGCAGTTATAACGAAATTTTTCACTGAAAATTCATTTCTTAAATTCAAATACCAACAACTTTTGAGTAAAACAATATTTTTTAAATTCCGTACGTACTTCTCTAGGTATTGTAATGTAGTAGTAATGTAGTTATTATAATGTAGATTGACGAGAATTTTTTTTTGTTCTAGGTAAAAAATTGTGGATGCTAAATGTCACGCCGCGGAACGCCTAAAAAAAAGCTAACAAAAGAAAGTATTAGTAGTCGGCCATTTTGTACGTCAAAAAAAAAATAAACTGACAACGAAATCTGTGTGATTTATTGATATTATAAATACTTTGACACAACAAAATTACAGTGTTCTTCAGATGTTACTTTTGAAAAATACCTAATTTTTGTAGAAATTTATTATCACGATTCTCTATTTAAAAAATCTCAAAAATCAGCTGTTTTCGACGGTTCCAACTAGGCATAATCCGTTGAGGGGGAGATATGTTCAGGCGAGAAAACAATTCTGATTTTCATTTTTTTTTTAAGAAACGTTTTTTTCGCCATTTTTGAGGCTTAGGGTAAGTTTTATTACTCATTCTGGCTGCTACATGGTGTTTTTTTAAATTGATCTTTGAAAACGGTAAAAGTATGGCACGGTCTTCTAATTTGCATTTTTAAAACTGGCGTGACGTATAGCTGAAAAAACTAATCGACCGATTCTGATGAAATTTGGTATAAATCTTCTTAACCTTATTGTCTAAAACATGAACCGTAATGTTTTTAAAGAGTAACAAAAAAAAAGTATTTCTTTATTGCAAAACGAAGCATTTTTTTCGGAAAATTCAATCTTTTTGTTTCAAAGCATTTTATCGATTTTCAACATTTCTCACGTTTTCTTGGTTCATATTCTGCGTATAAGTGTCGATGAAGAGAAAACCTATGTTGGTTTTTTTTTCAGATTGATCCTGCCGATGCTACGTGTCGCGCCGTCTGACAACATACGCCGCAACCCGTTTAAAAGACCGTGCCATAACTCCGCCATTTTTTAAGATTAAACAAATTAACAAATATCATGTACTAAGTTCTCGGGTTTCACACATGTATGGCGCTAGCGACCCATGTAGTCGGCATACAGGTCTGAAATTGGGTGTCTTTATAGCTTGGACATCTGTTAAGAATACCCAGTCGCAATATAAACAAATATCGCAACACAACGACCTTTTTTCTAACCTCAAAAATGTCAAAGTGTGTTTCAAATAAACAGCATTTGCGGGAAGCTTTGCTTTTCTGCTTCAACCTGAAAAAAACAGCAGCTGAAGCGCGTCGGTTACTTGAGGAGGCCTACGGCGAACATATACCATCAAAAACAACGTGTAAAGAGTGGTTCAAGCGGTTCAGAAGTGGCGGTTTTGAAACTGGGGATAAGGAGCGCTCGGGAAGACCGCAAACATTTGCGGACGCCGATCCGCAAGCGTTATTGGATGAAGATGACACTCAAACAGAAGATCAACTTGCCGAGGCATTAAATGTGACTCGGCAATGTATTTCGAAACGTTTGCACGCCATGGGAAAAATTCATAAGGAAGGAAAGTGGGTGCCGCATGAGTTGACTGAGAGACAAATGGAAAATCGAAGAGCCACTTGCGAAATTTTGCTTTTGCGGCAGAACAGAAAGAGTTTCCTGCATCGAATTGTTACTGGCGATGAAAAATGGATATATTTCGAGAATCCCAAACGCAGAAAATCGTGGCTTTCACTTGGCGAAGCGTCAACATCGACGGCACGGCCAAATCGCTTCGGAAAAAAGACTGCTCTGCATTTGGTGGGACCAGAAAGGAATCTTGTACTATGAGCTGCTGAAACCGGGCGAAACTGTCAATGGGCATCGCTACCGACAACAACTAATCAATTTGAACCGCGCGTTGCTCGAAAAAACGGCCAGAATGGGACACGAGACACGAACGTGTGATATTGCAGCACGACAACGCTCCGTGCCATCGCAGTTCCATCGTCCAGGACCCCATAAAAACACTGAAATGGGATCTGCTACCGCACCCGCCGTATTCGCCAGACCTGGCCCCTTCAGACTATCACTTGTTCCGGTCGATGGCGCATGGCTTGGCTGGGCTACACTTGGCCAATTACGATGCAGTACAAAATTGGTTGGACGAATGGTTTCAGTCAAAAGACGCGTCTTTCTATCGTCGCGGTATTTATGTATTGCCAGAGAGATGGCAAAAATGTGAAAATAGTGAGGGACAATGCTTCGAATGAACCATTTTTTGTATTTGTCTTGAAATTTTCGATTTTTTATTGGTCAAAAAACCCCGGAAACTTAGTTACGCACATAGTAATAGCCAAAAGTCGAAATAAAACATACCCTGAGTCTCAAAAATGGCGAAGAAATCTTTGCTTTGAAAAAAAAATCATGAAAATCAGAATTTTTCTCGCCTAAACGTATCACCCTCTCAAAGGCCCAGGTAGGGAATCAAAAGGCTGACGATGGAAACAAACTTGTGCGAGCCTTGTTTCACCGAGCCTGAGTGAGACAGACCTGGGCCAGGTTTCATTGCATCGTTTGGAGCAGCCTGGAACCAAGACTGGCTGCTTAGCCTCAACTCAGGGTTATTTCAAGCTTTATTCAGCCAGTGACTTTTAAGGCTAAAAAATCAAGGCTGGATGCAGACTTGTTTCAGGTTGTGATAAAATAAAATAAATTTTAAATAATATTTTTTCTGTACTTTCATGAAAAAAAATTAGCAATAAATTTGTCGGGTGCGAAGGCACGAGAAACGAAAGCGAAGGAGGCAGCTCAGAACATTTAAACATATTCTCTTATCGATATTTATGAGGTACACAAAAAAGTTTTTTTCTCGTCACATACACATTTCGTATATACTCACTCTTGGGGTTTGCGTACACTCTGTGTATTACGTGTCCCATAAACAATAAATAAAATAAAATATTGTGTTTAAAATATTTTATATATATTTTATACCAAATAATATAATGAATAATAAATATATATAATAAATAAAATAAATTCTTTACAAATTTATTAAATTTACCCCAATGTAGAATATAGAAAACTAAAAACAGGCCTCATATAGCCTCGAGAAGAGTTTGGGATAAGCCTGGTCATAAGTGCTCGTGAAGACGTTCAGGCTTAGTACAGGCTTTTCTACCAGCCTTTGGTCAAGCCTGTGTGCAAGAGCCTGAAACCGCGTTATCATTCAGAGATTCAGCGAGGCCTGAAATCAGGCTGGTGCTCAGCCTAAATTAAAAAATGTGACCCTTGTTTCAGGGCTTGGCGAACCCTTTTTTCATCGTCAATTCCTACCTGGGGGATTATGCCTAGTTGGAACAGTCGAAAACAGCTGGTTTTTCAGATTTTTTAAATAGAGAATCGTGATAATAAATTTCTACAAAAATTAGATATTTGAAAAACTAACATCTGTAGAACACTGTTTTTTGGTTGTGTGAAATTATTTAAAATATCAATAAATCACACAGATTTCGTTATCAGTTTATCCTATGATTAAACGAAGGAATTTCCGAAATATCAAGTTTTCAAAAAAATGGCGCGTGTTCAAAGTGAGAGTCCTGATTATGGCGAAAACATTTTTTTCGTTCATCTAAAGGGGAGTATACATCGGAAAAAAAATTCTTTGATTAAATACTATGTTTTTATTCTGGAAAATTTTACATCTAGAAAAAGTCCCAAGAACTTTGGAAACAATTTTATAAGATGATGAACATTTATAAAATGATCTGTCAAGATATATTGCTTTTGAAAAAAGTGATTTTTCGACTTTTACAACTAGGCATAGGCCCTTAATTTAAATTCAAGAAAAAAATCGCACACCGTTTACGATTCCAATTAGTTTTATAATTTGTTTTTTTTTTCTTTTATTAAATGGGTATCCCTCTCTGGAAACTTCGAAAAATCGTTTTTTTTTAACTCCAAAATTTGTATCCAAATTTTCAGCGGTTTTTTCAATCCAAATTTCAAGCCTGAGTGATATCCGAATGGAACGTTTATCGAGCGAATATATTTCATCCGATTTTCCATTGAATTTCTCCGACAACGAGAAATTTAATAACTTCAAGAACGTCCAGCCGCGTAAAAATGAAATTACGCTCTTCGCTACGGCAAATTGAGCTCCGTATGCAAGATTAATTGAATGTATTTTTGACATATCCATTTATTTATTAAATTAATTTTTAATGCGATGTGATTGCGAGACGAAAAATATTTCATATTCTTTCGCACTCGATGTTTCGATGCAATACTCGTTAAGCAGACAGGGGCAAATATTTGAAGCAATTTCTATAATTCGATTCATCTTTCGTGTATTAATGGGCCGGGAAAATATCATAGACCATTGAACTATCGATTTTCTTTTTTGTTCTTCCCTTTTTGGAACGAAGAGCTATTATAAATGTAGTATATTGACCCTTGAGCTCGCTCGTTTCGCCCGGTCTGGTGAAATTCAATCATTTAATTCACGAGCTTCGCCCCCCTCCTCTTAATTCCGCAGAGCTTTGTCACACGCACCCAATTATCGTTCTGCGAAGGACAAAAATCCTCTTGTGCAAGATTTATCGAATGTCATTTTTTTTTATTTCTCTCCATTTATTATTTATGTTTATTTTATTTGTATTATATTGCACTAAGAAAATTCGTTTCTTTAATTGTACGTCGATCGTATAATCAACAAAGGGCATTAAATTTAACTAAATATATAAACATATTCGAATAAAATTATACAAGTGATGAATAGTTTGATGAGGAGCGTAATTAAATTTTTATCGAATATTTTTCTAAATAATGACAATTGGTATTTTGTCATTTCGAAGCATAATTAATAATCCTTGCTTATTTTTTCGAGTTTTCATTTGTGATCCATTTTTTTCCGGATAAAAGAGTCCAGTCTTCTTTGTCGGATTTTTTATTTTTATTTTTCGCGAATTTTCATTCCGCAAACATTTTTTCGGATTTTTTTCTACTCATTTTTCAACGGTCAATTTAAAAGGATTTATCTTAAATTTTACTAACTCGTTCTTCATTGAAAGAATGGGGATTTTATTGTTTCATTGACGATTGCTGATGACGAATAAATTATTCAATTATTTTTCAAACGACGAGCGTTTTGGTCCGATCAACGTTGACGTATATAGACGCGGGGAATGATTGTCGCTAGTATTATTCGAGATAGTTTTCCGCGTTAACGCACCCAAGAGTCATTATTTCGTCGAGTACACTTGGCTCGGTGCACTCTCGTGAAAGAGAAGTTTGCTGAATCAACGTGTAGACTCGTAGCTCAACCTTGCCTCGAGGCGATTACGCATTACGTGGGTCAGTGTCATGAGATTCGATTTTATTGCGAACATAATTAAATTTACACCAAATCGTAACAATTTTCAGCAAGGACACAATTCAATTTAAATTAATACACGAACAAAAATAAATCTAATTCCAAATAAATTAATATAAATTATGAGCATTTTTATTAATTCCATTACAAACGTGAATAAATTTCAATTAAATTTTTAATAAATTCATTACGAACGTTACAAAATTGAATAAATAATTTCATGCAAACAGCTTATTATTTTAGAAACATTTTATTTTACTACTTATTAGTTAACATTTTCAATTATTCACAAGCCTCACTGTCGACTATCGACAATTTTCATTTTCCGAATTAATTACTTACGACTACAGCAATATAAAAAACGCCGTCAGATCATTCGAAGCCAATCAATCGAAAACCAAAAAAACGAACAATTCACTCCAATATAAAAAAAAAATCCAGGATTCCAGCGTACGCTTTTTACCCAACATTCTTTTCTCTCGACGTGCTTTCACCCCCCCCCCCCCTCCCGCCCCTTATTGTCGACAAAAATCAAAACCACTCTGCTGAAAATTCATTCGTAAAGTTTTTATTAAAAAAAAACGAGCTAAGAAAAAAACAATCACTTAGCTTCTCAGACACAAGTCAATTTAAATTAATACACAAACAAAAATAAATTGTATGATAAACATATCAATATACCATTATGAGCATTTTTGTGAATTACATTAAAAACGTGAATCAATTTCAATTAAATGTTTGACAAATTCATTACAAACGTTACAAAATTGTATAAATATGTCAACGATACTCAAATCGAATTATAAACAATTTTATCGCAAACGTCATGAAGAAAACTACAAGTTCAATGAAACAGCTTATTATTATAGAAACATTTTATTTTTCTACTTATTAATTTACATTTCCAATTATTCACAAGCCTCACTGTCGACCATCGACAATTTTTATTTTCCGAACTAATTACCTACGACTACAGTAAGACAAAAAAAAACACCTCCAGATCATTGGAAATCATTCAATCAAAAACAAAAAAACGAACAATTCACTCCCACTCAAATATTCAAAAAAAAAATTATTCCAGAATTCCAGCGTACAATTTTCACCCAACATTCTTTTCTCCCGACGTGCTTTCAACCCCCGCCCCTTTTTATAGACAAAAATCGAAACCACGCAGCTGAAAATTCATTTGTAAAGTTTTTATCAATTAAAAACGAGCTGACAAAAAAAATGATCACTTGATTTCCCGGACACAATTCAATTTAAATGCATACATAAACAAAAAAATTGAATTTTAAACAAATCAATATAAAATTATGAGCATTCTTATTAATTCCACTAAAAACGTGAATCAATTTCAATAAGAAATATATCAACGATACTCAAATCGAATGATAAACAATTTTATTACAAACGTCATAAACAAAAAATACAACTTCTTTCAAACGGCCTACTATTTACAAACCTTTTATTTTACTACAAATTTATTTACATTTTCATTTATTCACAAGCTTCACCGTGGGCTATTCACAACTTTCATTTTCCAAGTAAATTACGACGACTACAGTACTATAAATAAACGCCTCCAGATCATCCCAAGCCAATCAACCGAATACAATGCACGAACAATTAACTCCAACTCCAACATTCACAAATAAAAAAGAAATTTATTCCAGAATTCCAGCGTACAATTTTTATCTAACATTTTTTCCTCTCGACGAGCCCCCCCCCCTCTTGTCCACAAAAAATCGAAACCACTCAGCTGAAAATTCGATCCTTTAGTTTATATGAATTAAAAACGAGCTAACAAAAAAATTATCACTTCCTTTCTCAAACATTTGCCATTCAACGCTTTCGCCGTCGTTTGTCTCCAAATATCGATAAAAATCGATCACGGATTAGATTATAGAAAATACATTCATCGTTCCTTTTTGCCACTGAATAACGCGATATATATATATATATATATATATATATATATATATATATATATATATATACACACGTGCGTGTGTGGCGATGCATTATAAATTTCCATTTGCTCTACCTGTCTTTCGAGCACGTATATATTATCATAAAACGATGATGCATCGGGAAAGGTTGTTCGAGACTCTAAGGCATCCCGACCTGCAGAGATGTACCAGAAGGAAAAAATCCAGGAGAAACGATGAGAGGAAGAGAAAAGAAAAGCTTATCTTGCCCCGATGCACAAGCAGCCGAGCTTCTTATTTTCTATGGTAAAACATACACATATTTCTTATATATATATTATATTACCATAGCCTGAACAAACATACTTGAGGATGAGGTTACCCCAATGTGAATTTTTTTTTCACAGTTATGTGCATCCTTTATCGCTTTTCCATCACTCTCCGCGTATATTTGTGTATATATATATATATATATATATATATATATATATATATATATATATATATATATATATATATATATATATATATATATATATATATATATATATATATATATATATATATATATATATATATAGTCAACCACTCGAACCCTCTATAAGAGACGGTCTACTCCAAATCGACCCGCCACCGATACTTGGGCCCTTAATTCCCGTTCCTCGTCCCTTTTACTTCTCCCCTCGGGTCACGAAGATAAGGATCATTTTTTTCAGATTTGCTTTTTCATCCGCCTTGGCTTTTATTCGTTTCGAAGTGAATTAGGTAAACGAGAAGCGAAGAATCGAGAAAAAAAGCGTCAATTTTGCGTAAATTTTTTATCGTGAATTCGTGGCTTAAGGGGGGACACTACTGTGAGCGGTAAAAAAAAACAAAATTTCTTGCTTTTCCTCTTAGTATACGTATTTAACCCTTCGACTGCATACTTCCGCCACGAAGCTCTGACTACATATGGGGTCGATCCGACCCCAGACGTTTTTCAGATCGTTGTATTTCGGTAAATATGCATTTTTTGTAGAGACGTTTTTTGTCGTCAATGATCCTTATTTTGTGGCCGAAAATTTATTTTCTAAGGAAAACAAAAATTTAGTGCCCAAAATTAAGTGCCCAAACAAATAAAGTGCCTGACCTCCTGTAAAGATTTATTTCGGAGAAAATATTTCGCCTAATCGGAATCGAACCTAGAACCTAACTGCCTACCTACCGACTATCCTACGCACGCTGCCAGTACGCCACCGAGTACATTTGCCCTCTTTAGCACAGATATGGCATAAGAGACAAAAGTAGTTCCGGCTGTACTTCCGAATAGCTGTTACCTACCCTTTCGGTGAAATTTTGCACAGATATTTTTTTTATAATATAAGTAATTGTTTAAGGGAGACTTTGTCCTTGAAATGCAGCTGGAGATGTTAGCGGCTCAACATGAGCAGCTCGAAGATGAGGAGGGATGCCTCTATGGACCAGGCATTGCCGATTAGCGGTAATTATAAACACATTTGTGTAAACACATTACAAAACTTTAAACGCGTTTTTCTCGAAAACACGTTTTTAAAAATGGCTGACATTCTCCTGACCGCTGTAATTAACATATCGACCTGAAATTTGGAGAGCATACTCAGAAAATATGTCTTCACGGAATGACGGATCGTTTTTTCGATAGATACATTTTTGCATTTATTATTTATGTTTTTATGCGAAAAACAAACCCGAAAATTCGATTTTTTTTTAATTGCCGCCATTTTCCGAAATTTGTACTAAACGAAAAACCCATCCGTCATCCCATGACCAAAGGGTCACAGATTGATAATATGCTTTGAATTTGTGTTTCAGATCAACAAAGAGGGGGCAGTAATGTCAGCCGTTTACCTCCCGCGATTTGAGGACCTGTTTTCGCAGAGCTGCAACGGCCGCCATTTTGGTTTTTTTATTTTTTTTATTTTTTTTAACGTTCTGTATATCATGAATAAAAGCAAGAAAAAACCGCACTCAAAAAGCTTTACTCGTTTCCTTTAAAAAAATAAAATGAAAACACCTGAAATATGGCACTCCAAGGACAAAGTCTCCCTTAAATGGATTTTTGGCGCTTCCCAATAGTTTTGTAGCATATGATAGTGATTTATACCATATTACATGACACGACCTACTAAATGCATCATAATGTGTGTCCTACAAGAACAGAAGGTGAACTATAAGAAGTGTTGAACTGATATCCTATTTTTGCAATGCAACAAACATACTATGTAACAGTTTGTGAGACATGCATAGTTCTTAAAACTATTAAGCTGCGGTTGCTCGAACTGCAAATGATTTACATATTCGCCATAAGTAAACTTTACTATAATTTTTTTCGAATAGTCACTTTTCATAAGGTCTTCTAACAAATTATACTCGAAAAACGTTAATGTTAACCATACGAATTGTACAAACTTTGAAAAAATAGTAGAAGTTTGATTGAACAAAACTTAACGTACAGTATACAGCATTAGTATTTGTACGCCTATTTTGTTATAGCACTGAATTAACCATATCTATATTGTCAAGCCTTTTACAATAGTGAATAATCATTTCGGGGATAATAGATAGTCAAACACGCCACCCAAATCGCATGTTTAAGTATACTTTTCGCTTATAGTCGTGTTAACCATTTTATGATTGCGGTGTCAATGAACTGTAACGAATTTTACTATCCCCTGTTTTAGCATGGGCGTTTCTCTCACAAGGAACATCCCTCAGGTGACACCCTTCGGTTTTGTTGAAATTTGGATATGTTATAAAGCACCGAAAAGTAAGCGATACGTGTTTTTTTCATCGGCGGAAAAATGGGTTTACGGGGTGAAACCACCGCTTAATATAGGGGTGGTTCACCCCTTAATTTTTTTTGCAATGTCACTATAGTGGATTTTTCATTGCTTCGTATTAGAAGAATTTTCGGTTTTGTTTTATTAAAATCGGTGGACTCATTGTGTGTGAAACTGCTAAATTACCCCTAGAGATGCCTTTTTTCGAGGGGTGGTTTCACCCTTTAAAACCGTTTTTCCGCCGATAAAAAAAAATACGTATCGCTTACTTTTCGGTGCTTTATAACATATCCAAATTTCAACAAAATCGAAGGGTGTCACCTGAGGGATGTTCCTTGTAAGTGTGGAGAATAGGGGATTTTGAAAATTTTTTCTTTTTGTGTAATCGGTAAGCATTTAAGGGGCTATACGAATGTGACACTTCAAAAACCCGATTTTTTTGTTGCCTTTTTCGACAGTTTATACTTTCAAGAATATCCTGTAAAACATTTAAGGCCGTATCCCTATCATTTTAACTTGCAAAAATCGATAGTTAAATCTTTAAACGCGTTTTTCTCGAAATGAGATTTTTCAAATTTGCTGACATTGTAACTCAAAGAGCAATTATCCGATTGACTTGAAATTTGAACTGATTAATCTTGAATATATTTATCCTACAATGACGTGCGATATTTTTGATTGGATGAAAATTGACGATTTGGCATTGAAAAAAACGACCATTATATAGGCAAGAAAAGAGACTTTTTTTTCATAACTACGCCAATTTGTTAGATTTTGATATTTTTCGAAAATCCCACGTCGTTGTACAGGAAATAACTTCCAGTTTAACGACATTTTTTTCTATTTCGGTTTCGGCTACTTAATTGGCTGGAATCATGTCAGCAGTGGAGGAACTTTTTTTTTGGCGCCTCCCAAGGCAGCGCATAAGTCGCTTGGATCTCAATATTTTGCTATGAAAAAAATATGTAATATAGGTCGAATATAGCCAAACATATTCTTAATTTTCCGAAACATTTAATTGAGTACTTTTCTTCCAAAAAAATCCCGAAAATCACCCAAATTTTCAGCGTTCACGCTGGTATAGCCCCTTAAAGTAAAAACTGAATTTCCAACAGAAAAAAGGACAACCATTTGTTAATAAACAATGTTACAGTTAACTCATGGAAAACCCCGTACGTATTTCTTTCGAAATGTTATTTTAAACATGTGCTCAAAATTCGGAGTGAATAGAATGAAAATTGTTTGTCGTTTTGAAAAATTGTGTTCCGAGAACGGTCGGCTGCGGGCCTTTTTTTAAAAGGTACCAAACTTTTTTCCATATTTCAGGTGCTTACATTTTTTTTTAAGGAAACGAGTAAAGCTTTTTGAGTGCGTTTTTTTTCTTGCTTTTATTCGTGATATACAGAACGTTAACATTTTTTTTAACCAAAATGGCGGCCGTTGCAGCTCCGCGAAAACGGGTCCTCAAATCGCGGGAGGTAAACGGCTGACATCACTGCCCCCTCTTTGTTGATCTGAAACACAAATTCAAAGCATATTATCAATCTGTGACCCTTTGGTCATGGAATGACGGATGGGTTTTTCGTTTAGTACAAATTTCGGAAAATGGCGGCAATTTAAAAAAAAATCGAATTTTCGCGTTTTTTCGCATAAAATGATAAATAATAAATGCAAAAATGTATCTATCGAAAAAATGATCCGTCATTCCGTGAAGACATATTTTCTGAGTATGCTCTCCAAATTTCAGGGCGATATGTTAATTACAGCGGTCAGGAGAATGTCAGCCATTTTCAAAAACGTGTTTTCGAGAAAAACGCGTTTAAAGTTTTGTAATGTGTTTACACAAATGTATTTATAATTACCGCTCATCGGCAATGCCTGGTCCATAGAGGCATCCCTCCTCTTCTTCTAGCTGCTCATGTTGAGCCGCTAACATCTCCCGCCGATTTCAAGGACAAAGTCTCCCTTAAGCCAATAAAAAAATGTTGAAAATTCTACAGTGGTGGTACCCCTTAAGATAATTTCCCAGGACACTTTGCTTCGTGAAGAACGACTCAACAATAATAACGCGAGAAAGAAAATCCTCAAATTGACCCAGCGATGTGAGATTTTTTTCCCTCCCTGTCACTTTTTATTTATTTATCCAAAGATTTTTTCAGCGTCGTAAATGACTCGAAAAAATAGCCCCAAGGGAAAAATCTTGCAAATTCATGGGGTCTGCCTCGAGCGTTTGTAGGTGGCCCCTCCATGTGTGTTCGTGGGTGACTGGCAGATTTTTCCCGGACCAGGAGTTGAAACATTCTATTGAGGAGAGCCCGATATGAGAACGGGAGAGTCATGGAACACACAAAGTGTCTTGGATGGTGAAAAGGGGCCGGGGCAACCGAGGAGGGGAAAAAGTGGGAAAATATGAATAAGGAAAGAAAATTAGCCTCGAGCTCTTTGTGGATTTTCGGTGTCTGTCGACGCTGAGATAAAAAGCTGTGGAGGGCTGGTGCAGGCGGGGGGGGGGGGGGATAGGAAGGAATTTTCAAGATGAAAATCGACGTAAATTTACAGCTCCCGATAAGAGCGTACTCCACGTACGACCTTCTTAAAAATTTGCACGTTCTCACGTATCTCATCGGAGCCAAAAAATTGACGACCTGGTAGCCGGAAGAACCGGAAGTGTGAGATAGGATAAAAGAAAAAAAAATTGGAATGTTAAAAAAAAATATAATGTTCGTCAATTATTATTCACGTGTCTATTCATGTGTTTGAAACGATTTTTCAATAATTAATTATTAGCCCTCCTTTGTACTTATTTATGATTTGTACATTACAAAATTCAACATCAGAATATATTATTTTTGTTTTTTTTTTCCTCAAAGGTCTGACCGTTCGGAGGCTCTGTAAGAGAACTGTCCGTCAGATTGTGAGACAGCCAGACACAACCGTGCAACTTTTTCATCGCTCATTTACGATTTATCACGTTTCGCGAGAAAATACGTATCCGCACTGAAAGCTGACTCGGTTATTTTCGCGCCGTGTATATCGCTATAGACATAAATAAATCGCACTTTCTCGTCATCTCAGATTTGTTTTGCTCACGTTTTTCTCGAAGGGCCTGCACGAGCTCGAAGTTTTTAAGGGGCTATTCCACTGTGACGGGATAAAAAAATTGAATTTTTATTCTTTGCTCATATCCAATTGCTGGTAAAGTCGATTTCCACTTTGTCGACTCAGTACAGCGCTTCAAAGTAGGAACGCGCGCGTACGACTACCCGCTGCGCGTCCCGGGCAGCTCTTGAGAACAACTATTTTGAATTTATACCTGAGTATACACATATACACGTATACTTCTATACATTTACTGTGTAGAAGTAGTCTCTCTTTTCACTGTGTGAGTAAAAGGACGCTCTACCGGTTGGTATTGTATAGCATAGGGACATTCTACGCCATTTCACCTGCCCTGTGACCACGACCATTTTGGGTTTTCCTGATTTTTTTTTTTTGGAAAATTGTACCCCATGAAAGGAATATCCACATAAATTTTTAGATTTTTATCTCTTCTCTTTTGAGAGTTTTAATCTTCCAAAAAATGTCAAGTTCAGAAGTTTTGCAAACGTTTATGGGGCTATACCATTGTGACTTTCAAAAAATCGATTATTTTTGTTGCCTTTTTCGACAGTTTTTACTTTCAAGAATATCATCATCATTTTATCTTGCAAAAATCGATAGTTAAATCGTTAAACGCGTTTTTCTCGAAATAAGATTTTTCAAATTTGCTGACATTGTAAACCAAAGAGTAATTATCCGATTGAGTTGAAATTTGAACTGAGTACTGTTGAATATATTTACTCTACAATTACGTAGGATATTTTTGATTGGATGAAAATTGACGATTTGGCA
Source organism: Ophion ellenae (assembly GCA_963210295.1). Classification (NCBI taxonomy): domain Eukaryota; kingdom Metazoa; phylum Arthropoda; class Insecta; order Hymenoptera; family Ichneumonidae; genus Ophion; species Ophion ellenae. Next base: position 7,317,861 of record OY723397.1, read on the forward strand.
TTGGAAAAAACGACCATTTGTTAGGCAAGAAAACAGACTTTTTTTTCATAACTACGCTATTTCTTTAGATTTTGATATTTTTCGAAAATCCTACGTCATTGTACAGGAAATACCTTCCAGTTTAACGATATTTTTTTCCATTTTGGGTTTCAGATACTCAATCGGCCGGAATCATGTCAGCAGTGGAGGAACTTTTGTTTTGCGCCTCTGAAGGCAGTACATAAGTCGCTTGGATCTCAATATTTTCATATGGAAAAATAATGTAATATAGGGAAAATATAGCCAAATATATTCTTAATTTTCCGAAACATTTAATTGAGTACGTTTTTTTTTCAAAAACTTCCCGAAAATCACCCAAATTTTAAGCGTTCACACTGGTATAGCCCCTTAAACGCTGATAACTCCTGAACTAATTGAGACATCGACAAATGTGACTAATTTTTTTTTTCACTTTGAGGCATTCTTTCGTTAAAAAATATTTAAAAAATTGCCAATTTTTAATTTAAACGTTTTTTTGCTTCATAAGTGAAAACTGTTTTTTTTCTAAGATGATTAATTTTTTTTTCAACAAATTCTCTTCAATGGAGTGACCCATTCTATGATTTTTAAGACTAGTCTCATTGTGGGCCCATTCTTCTTTCTATTTCTTTTCGAACTTATCATATTTTTTAGAAGATTTTTATCATTTCGATCTCCAATAATGCTATAAGTGATTTTGTGGTTTTCAATTCGCCTTCGACAGGCCTGGAGTGGTTTATTTTTAATTTGTGAGCAATTCAACGAAAAAAAATGTTTTCGTATAAAAAGTCATTTTTTTCGAACACTGCAAAAAAAACTACGCCATTTTGTTATTTTGCAATATAAAATAATAATCCTAGTTCGGGCGATAGCGACACTTATACAAATTAAGAATCTTGTTAAATTGTTTGTTTCCGATTACCTGGAGCCCAAATCTTCACCGCCAGTTAGCCTTCACCAACTTTTCTTTTAGGAGTTTTAATCATCCTAAAAATGTCGACTTCAGAAGTTTTGGAAACGTTTATACGCTTATAACTCCTGAACTAATTGAGATATCGACAAATATCACTATACAATTTTTTTATTTTCAAGCATACGTTCGTTAAGAAATATGAAAAAATTATCAATTATCAATGTAAACATTTTTTTGCTTCTAAAGTGAAAACTTTTATTTAATTTTTTTCCACAAATTCTCTAAAATGAAGTGACCCATTCTATGATTTTTAAGACTAGTCTCATTGTGGGCCCATTTTTCTTTCAATTTCATTTCGAACTCATCTTTTTTTTAGAAGATTTTTATCATTTTAATCTCCAATAATGCTATTAGTGATTTTGTGGTTTTCAATTCGCCTTCGACAGGCCTGAAACGGTTTATTTTTAATTTGTGGGCAATTTAACGAAAAAATATGTTTTCGTAAGAAAAAAAAAAATTTTCGAACACTTTTGCAAAAAACGACGTCATTTTGTTATTTTGCAAAATAAAATAATAATACTAGTTCGGGCGATAGCGACACTTATACAGATGAAGAATCTTGTTGAATTGTTCGTTTCTGGTCACCGGGAGACACAAATCATCAACGCCAGCAACATACTTTTTTAAAGGCCTTTATACGCAGGTGCATATGGAAAAATTAAAGAGTAAATATGTGAAAATGGCAATGGGTATGAATGACAATACGCCTAGCTACATGGGGAGAATGGAGGCGGAAATATAAGCACGGAAAAGAGCAGCAAACTCCATAGATGAGATAATGAAAACGCCGGAAGATAGGTGGTCGAAAAAGTATTTTAAGGCCAAAGCCTGAATTAGAAGGTCCGAAAAATCGTTTTTTTTTAATGCTTAAATCGATAGATAAACTATCCAAGAATATATTTACAAAGTTACAGAGGCCAATTGCAAATATTTTCGAAGATACAAGGCCAAAAGCAGAGAAGCGATTGATACTTGATATTGATATTTCCTCCTATTGAAAACTTTAAAGCGCATTTTCTCCAGTTTTCATTTTCGCGCTTTTTCCAAAATGGCGGGCATGATAGCAAAAAAACTAAACGACCTATTGAACCAAACCAAAGTTTATTTTCTTAAATATGAAAATCTCTTCTAAGTAAACTTAAAAAGTCGTTGAAAAAGTCTTTTAAAATAATTTTTATAGCACGTTAAAGTGTTTTTTTTAACACATTTTTTTTCAAACCTGGGAAAAGTTATAATTTCATGATATTTTCAGCTTTTTCTTAATTCACCCAAAAGAAAAATACATGACAATTGAAAATTTTGTTGGTTTTTTTGTTTCCGTTAAGAATTACGAGCTGCATCTTTCCCGCCGATTGGGGACTGCAGTGGCAAGACGCACATGGAAGAGGCTGATAAATCTGCAGTAATTTATTGTTCAATGTTGAAACTTTTTTTATGCATTTCAAATATACATGAAAAGATACCTCAATGTTTACTGGGCTCACTTGTTTTTTCCCTTCTAAAAAAATTCCCGAAAAAACGCTTTTTTGGACCTTCTAGTTCAGGCTCCCGCCTTGTAGAAGAAGCCAAAGTGACATTGAGTGCAAACGCATCTAAATGGGGACGGGAAAGGAAGGGGGGAGATACCTATAGGCGAGGAAAAAAATTGCTGATTTTCATGATTTTTTTTTAAGGGTAGATTTCGTCGCCATTTTTTAGACTTGGGGTATATTTTATTACTACTTTTGGCTGTTACATCGTATTTTGTTGTATTAATCTTTAAAAATGGCGGAGGTATGACACGGTCTTCTAAACTACATTTTCAAAACTGGCGTGACGTATAGCTGAAAAGCTAATCGATCGATTCTGATGAAATTTTGTATTAATCTTGCTAGCCTTACTGTCTAAAACATGACTCTGAATGTTGTAGAAAATTTAAAAAAAAGTATTTTTTTATTGCAGAATGTAGCAATTTTTTAAATTTTCAATCGTTTTGTTCCGAAGCGTACCATTTCAACGATTCTCAAAATTGGAATAGAATATCCATAAGTCGAATTTCCATAACCGAATATCCATAAGTACGAATATCCATAAGTCGAATATCCATAAGTGCCAATATCCGTAAGTGAATATCCATAAGTCGAATATCCATAAGTGCAAATGTCCATAAGTGAATATCCATAAGTCGAATGGCCATAAGTCGAATATCCATAAGTCGAATGTCCATAAGTCGAATATCCATAAGTCGAATGTCCATAAGTACGAATATCCATAAGTGAGTATTGAGTAGAAATGACTGTCAGAAATGGCGGGAGGTAGAGGAAAAGTGAGTATAGAAGAACCCAAATAAACCCAAACAAATACCCCCAAATAACCCCGAACAAAGCCAAACAAACACACTTATCTGTACCTCCCGCCATTTCTGGCACTCATTTCTACTCTATACTCACTTATGGATATTCATACTTGTGGATATTCGTACTTATGGATATTCGTACTTATGGACATCGACTTATGGATATTCGACTTATGGATATTCGACTCATGGATATTCGTACTTATGGATGTTCGATTTATGGATATTCGACGACAGTGGATTTTCAACATTTCTCACTTTTTCTCGGTTCATATTCTGCGTATGAGTTTTAATGGACGAAAAATCTTCGTTGGTTCTTTTTCAAATTAATCTCGCCGACCCTACGTGTCACGCCGTCTGACAACGTCCGCCACAACCCGTTTAAAAGACCGTACCGTACCTCCGCCAATTCTGAAGATTAACAATTTTTAAAATTCCATGTAACAGCCAAAAGTAGTAATAAAACATACCCTAAGTCTCAAAAATGGTCAAGAAATCTTTCGTTCCCAAAAAAAATCGGCTATTTTTTTCCTCCCCTAAAGGCATTTTCATGGAGGAGGTAGGAGTGTCATCAACATGGCGAAGGATAAGATACGATGATATGGAGGGAGTAAGAAAAATAATCAAAAGAGCTAAACGAGTAAAAACCGACCGGGAAATACAACGAGACTGGAACAAAATTGAGAATTCGACGCATAGTAGGGGATTACAAAAATCGAAAACAACGTATACTGAGTATAACAAAACTTTTAGCGTTCAAAGCGGGACTTTAAGAAAAAATCTTTCTTCATCCCAGGTAGGGAATCAAAAGGCTGACGATGGAAACAAACTTGTGCGAGCCTTGTTTCACCGAGCCTGAGTGAGACAAACCGGGGCCAGGTTTCATTGCATCGTTTGGAGCAGCCTGGAACCAAGACTGGCTGCTTAGCCTGAAATCAGGGTTATTTCAAGCTTTATTCAGCCAGTGAATTTTAAGGCTAAAAAATCAAGGCTGGATGCAGGCTTGTTTCAGGTTGTGATAAAATAAAATAAATTTTAAATAATATTTTTTCTGTACTTTTATGAAAAACAAAAAAATTAGCAATAAATTTGTCGGGTGCGAAGGCACGAAAAACGAAAGCGAAGGAGGCAGCTCAGAACATTTAAACATATTCTCTTATCGATATTTATGAGGTACACAAAAAAGTTTTTTTCTCGTCACATACACGTTTCGTATATACTCACTCTCTGGGGTTTGCGTACACTCTGTGTATTACGTGTCCCATAAACAATAAATAAAATAAAGTATTGTGCTTAAAATATTTTATATATATTTTATAACAAATAATATAATGAATAATAAATATATATAATAAATAAAATTAATTCTTTACAAATTTATTTAATTTACCCCAATGTAGAATATAGAAAACTAAAAACAGGCCTCATATAGCCTCGAGAAGAGTTTGGGATAAGCCTGGTCATAAATGCTCGTGAAGACTTTATTAAGGCTCGTTTTGAACCTTGTTGTTTCGTCGTTTCAGGCTTACTACAGGCTTTTCTACCAGCTTTTGGTCAAGCCTGTGTGCAACAGCCTGAAACCGCGTTATCATTCAGGGGTTCAGCTAGGCCTGAAATCAGGCTGGTGCTCAGCCTGAATTGAAAAATGTGAGCCTTGTTTCAGAGCTTGGCGAGCCCTTTTTTTATCGTCAATTCCTACCTGGGATGTAAAATTCAAAATGGCGTAAGATAGCCGACATGTTTTTTTTCAATAAGATTATTAATTGTTTCACAAAAAAATTTGTCAGGTCAAAGCTAACAACTTTTGTAGGAAAAGTTTTTTGATAACGTTGATCATTTTTAGGTTAGAATACCATTTTACACGATCTTAGCGCTTAGGGCGAAAGACAAATGTTACAAAGAAAAGACGGAACCGTGCAAAAGGGTATCATTGTACAGAGGAGGGGATTGCGTTGAAGCCCTTAAGCGTATACTTGAAAATACAGAACCATACTAATAACTTTATCAATGATTTATCAATGATTTCCAATAAAAAAAAAAGCTCCTCCCTGGCAAGACCATGTATCAATTGTCTGCAAAATTTTGACTTCGTCATCTCGATCCTTTGGCCATACAAAAATATTCAAAACTAATCTGTTTTTTTCGGCCCCGAGCAGACCCTCTCAGGGTCTTTTTTCTTCTCTCTCTCTTCTAAATTGTTTGCCCCGACCAGGCGATGGTCCGGGCAAAATAATTATTTTTATCTGTGATTCTCGCGCACACATACTGATAACGATTGAAATCTCTATTCAACGTCACCTTGAACAAAATGTACATCCACCACGTTGTTCTTTATCACTCCTACAACAAACACAAGGCAATTTTTCGGATCGATCATTTTCAGAATTCCGTTACTCATTTTTATCGTACCGTCCGTTTTATTATCCAATTTTTATCGATGTTTCTCTGCGACGAGAACAAAAGATTAAACGGGAATGGAGAAGAAGAATCATTGGGCTTAAAAAACGAAAGATCGCTGGCTTTCACGAGCTTTGTTTTATTTCCGTCGATATATCGGAAATTCATTTCACGAGCGAGTCTTCGCGCTGCGGAGGGCCAAGGGGGCAGGAGGATGACGGTGGAAGTGGATATAACATTACGCAATGTATTTATCGAACATGAAGAAATTTGCGACCGTCAACTCAACTTCTCTCCAGCAGAGATGTTCTTATCTCGCTTGTCCGGCAACCGCAGGGGTTCCGCCTTATCGATGACCCCACACAGTTCTTTATTTATTTACTTATTATTTACTTATCGAAGAAGCGCTCGCATGGAATTATCAAAAGATCGTGTTGCTTACACGATACGAGGGCTAAATGCACCAGTAAGAACCGTCGTCTCTCTCTCTCTCTCTCTCTCTCTCTCTCTCTCTCTCTCTCTCTCTCTCTCTCTCCCCCTCTCTCTCTCCCCCCCTCTCTCTCCCCCCTCTCTCTCCCCCTCTCTGAAACAACGATTTGACAAACGTCTGGGGTCAAACCGACCCCATATGGAGTCAGAGGTTCGTGGCGGAAGTGTGCAGTTGAAGGGCTAATATCGAGTTTTGTCGAATTTCCATCACCGAATATCCATAAGTACGAATATCCATAAGTCGAATATTCATAAGTGAATATCCATAAATTGAATATACATAAGTCGAATATCCATGAATGAGTATATCTATACTCACTTATGGATATTCGTGCTTATGGACATTCGACTTATGGATAGAAATGAGTGCCAGAAATGGCGGGAGTTAGAGGAAAAATGAGTATAGAGGGAACCCAAACAAACCCAAACGAACTAACTTATCTCTACCTCCCGCCATTTCTGGCACTCATTTCTACTCTATACTCACTTATGGATATTCAACTTATGGATATTCGTACTTATGGATATTTGTACTTATGGATATTCGTACTTATGGATATTCGTATTTATGGATATTCGTACTTATGGATATTCGTACTTATGAATATTCGTACTTATGGATATGCACTTATGGATATTCACTTATGGATATTCGACGACAGTGAGTTACGATACGGCTGTGCACAGTAGGTGCTCAAAACACGAAAACAATAGTTTTTATACGTTCTGAGGGTAAGCATTACTTTCATTACTTGAGAACGAATTAATCTTGGATTTTTTGCAAAATTTTGAAATATATTCGTTATAATAGGTCACAATTGGACATGTTTATGCACTGGTGCTGCATTCTAACCTCTTTCCAGTGAATGGACATATGGACTCTGTTCTGATAATTCTCCAAGCAGAGTAAAAAATGTAGCTTATCTGCTGAAAATTGATAAATTAATTATTGTTTAGATATGACAATGTACATTTGATTAAATGGTGTTATATAATCAAAAAATTCGTTTTTTTTTTACCGTGAATTCATTTTCTATTTCTCTGTCGAAACAAACTTTGGTAGTTTTTTTTGAGAATTAAGATGCAAAAATAGCTTTGTGTATTTTTTACGAAATTCGTAATAACGAATATAATACTCATATCTAAAAGAATATTATAGTTATTGTGCAACACAGTGATCTCCGAATCGAGCATTTAATAAAAATGAATCGTTTTGCGTGACAGCGTTCGTTTACACTACACGTTCATTTACTGGCGGTTGAGTCTCCATTTACTGGTCATTTCGTTCATTCACTGGTGATTTAGTCATTTCGCTACTTATCTATGAATTCCTTCAATATTGTTTATTCCAATTACTTCGAATGTTTATTGTCTACTATGAGAATAATATCTTTTGGTAGCTGTAGCCATTGAAAAATTCGTTTTGATAATGTTTCCATTTTACAGTCCCTCTGAGTCCTACAGTGTCGTTATTCGTCCATGTACTGGTCGGTTCACCCTACTTGACATTACATTTCCATTAAATTATTGCACAAACCATCGATAAAATTGGAGTAATTTTTTGTATCTGGTCGAAAAAAATCGATTTTTTTTGCATTTACTCAGAATATCCATATTCCAGAATGTGTGAGAAAAAGTTCGAATTAAAGTACTGAAAATTGACCAGTTTACAGAGAAGTCCGTGAGAGCAGGTAGCGCAACGATTTACGTTTACTAAAACTTTCAATCGCGTTTTTCTCTAAACGACTTTTCTTGACTTGACCGGAATCATGACTCTAGCTATAATTGTCCGATTTAAGATTTTTTAAATCCCAACATTTCCGTAATTGCAATTGCTATCGTTGTACGCAGCCTTTTCTAATTTCGTATTTTTTAGCCCCCGAATATAAGTAAAAATTTCGACAAAATTACACTTTTTTTCAATACCAGCAATTTTAAGTTTTTTTTTCTCGAAAAACGGGTACGTAAAGCGAGAACTGCATTTATATAGATTATCGAACTTTTTTATTTATTTTTAGACCAACCATTGTCGAATTACCGCTCCGCCGTTGGGCCACATTTTTTTATACACGAGCTCAATTATACCTGAATAACGTTGTAATTTAAAAAATGTTTAACCCTTGTCAGTCGCACCTCCAGATTGTGACGTGATAGTCATTAGGGGTGTAATCAATCCCACTCACTTTGGAGAGTGATGAATAATTGAAAAATAAAATACTACAATGCATTTTCAACCCTTGTGTGTAAGACCATGCCGATTACTTTCAAGTCGTGTAATTTTCAACATAAAAAAAAATGTCGAAAAAATAATGTCTGGAATGTATCGCAGGTCGAAAAACGGCTGGGGTTGATTCAACCCCCGAAGACTGTTAAGGGTTAAATAAACAATTTACTCAAAATAAGTTCAATGTACGCTTAATAACATACCTCTTTTCCAAATCCCCAATGAATAATCGAGAAGACAAAAAAAATCGGCAAAAAACGACTATTCCTTCATCCCTTCATGCCATCGTTTTTGGTGCATGAATTGTCTGATTTCTCACGTACGTTGCGAAAATAAATAAACGTTTATTTTTTACCAAATAAAAATTGATTTTTGTATGCATTTCCAATATAAATTTACGTAATTTGTTGTATCAATATAAATATAAGTATATGAATACTAGTAATATATTTAGTTGCAGAAATATAGATGAAAATGAGTAGATGTATCCATACGCGTTTATTTATTAAAATTACGTACACTTATAATGAAAAATCATAACAAAATGTGCCATATTTTCGAAACAAGTGTATAAATTTGGTTATTTTTTAGCTACTGCAACGATGTCAAGCACTATGCGCCAGGGCCAATACTCGGATGGGTGACCGTTGAGCGACGATCTAACAATAATTTCCATCAATTTTCCACGGAGATTACTCAACAAGACATCGTGACAGCTGAAGAAACTTTTCTCGGAGCTCATTTCGAAATACGAGCGATACTGCGCGTCGTCACGACGATAACATATTTATCCGGTTACATGTGTATTGAGATAATGTATGTCGACAGCTAGAGGCGATTATTCCGTACGATAATTGTGTAATTGATTCGTAAGGCTGCTCGAATTTTCGCTCGATTTGCATCAGAAATTCTGACGACCAAAAGGAAAATCCAAATCCCTTGGGGGTGCAACGAAAATTATTTACGATTCTTTATTTTTGTTGCTCAAAATTATATTTTCGGCAGTGAAGATCGTTGGGAAAACTTCGTGAAAAATACTCGCGTGATTTTGGTGGCTTGAATCAGCTGAATGACATTTCGAAATTGAAAAACATTTTTTTATCAAATAATTGATTAACGTCAAAAAGCCAAATTTCGTTCACTGACTTGTTGTTCTCGTCCGAAATCACGAAACTGAAGTTTCCGTCGTTGAAATGCAATAAATTTTTTTCTTTTTTTCTATTGCTCGAATTGCAATTTCTCGCTTATTGCTATGAGAATCCCTCGACGATTTTTTACGATGCTCCTACGAAGATTTACAATTGAAAAGTGCGAAAAAGAACTATTAGGAGTAATGATGAAAATAAGGAAATAAAAATGTAAAAAATAATTTTCCCCTCGTATAAATACTTATGTGAATCACCCCCGTGCATGTTTTATAATCGTTTTAACTTTTAGAGAAAGAGCTTTTTTTTATTTCGCGGTTTTCCTACGGCATAGATTTTTTTCTTTTTCTATGTTTTTCTGTCTTTTTTTCTTGGAAGTTTTTGAAAGCAATTCCGAGTCATTAAGGGGTTATGCCTAGTCGTAAAAGTCGAAAAATCACTTTTTCCAAAATCAATATATTTTGACAGTATATCTTAAAGATGTTTCCTGAAAATTTCCACATTTATAGGCTGTTATGTTGACGCTCGTCCGAACGCTCGAAACATCGTTCAAAACTTTAAACGCCTTTTTCTCGAAAGTACGTTTTCAAAGTCAGTCAGCAAAATATGTCGAAAACTACTGCGGCGATGTTTCTGAATTTTTAGGGCTTTCGCTAGATGTAAAAAAAAGAATTTGATCGAACGATTTTTTCCCGATGCTTTCGACTTGATGAACGAAAAATGCCAATTTTGTTCGTAAAAATCAAGACTCACCTTCAACACGCGCCATTTTGATTTAATTTGTTATTTCGGAAATTCATATGATTAATCCTAGGATAAACTAATATACTCAGGGCAAATCCGATTGATTTCACACTGTTCACAACTGTTCATTTTCACACAACAAAATTACAGTCCTCTTCAGATGGTACATTTTTTAAATGCGCAATTTTGGTATAAATTTATCGTCACGACTTTCTAAAAAGGAATCCCAAAATGAGCTGATTTCGACTGTTACAATGAGGCATAACCCGTTAAAACTAGCATACGTATTTTTTTTATCATCGACACTTAAGAACCTATCTTTCAATCTTTTGATCAAAACCCAAGGCATCAGAGTCCGTGTTCAGTTGGCAATTTATTATGTTCAACAGTGCACTTCGTAAGGCTAACACGAGTGAAAGAAAAATCCCGAGGAGGTACATACGAAGAGAAGAAAAATAAATAAAAAAAAGCATTATTCTCGAAAAGTAAAAACGATCGTAAGATATATATGGGGGCGATTCAGATAGATATTGATAAGAGGCATCTAGATTTTCATTTTGGACATCACGTGCATATATATGTCTATATAGTACCAATACAGCACCAACAGTAATCAAAGGACAAAGAAGTACAGTACGTAGCCAACGAAAAGGGCTACGAGCAAGAGCTAGGCGATCACCTGAAACCACTCGAGTCATCTCCATATCACGCACGTATTGTCCTTACTCGCTGTCACAACGGTATCGCCGTTGTACGAAAAAGCGCACGCAAAAACGTCGTCGCCATGGCCGCTGAGCGTCTGGTTGCAGCATCCGGTCTCCGTGGACCACAGCCTCGCCGTTCGGTCCAGAGAGGAAGTCAGCAGCTGATGACCACTCGGGCTAAAGCACACTGGACGCGAGATTCGTCAAAGATTGCGACTTGTCTTTACTCTACCTTATTATCGCATCCGCCATTTTGATTTTGCAAATTATGCCTTGAAAATCGGCCAGAGCCGAGAGTCAAGGTCACCACGGCAGACTGAACAAAAGGTACGGTACCAAAGACGCCATTTTGGTACCGCGATTTTGCACGTGTATCGCGCGAATGAGCAAACATGCAGAGCTCAAGGTCACTGCCAAAGACGGACCAAAAGGTACGGTACCAAAGACGCCATTTTGGTACCGCGATTTTGCGCGTGTACCGCACGATCGAGCAGACGCAAAGCTCAAGGCAACCACCAAACACTGAACAAAGCATACGGTACTAAAATCACCATTTTGGTACCGCGATTTTGCGCGGGTATCGCGAGATCGAACAAGGACGCAAAGCTGAACGTCACCGCCAAAGACTGAGCAAAACATACGGTACTAAAGTCGCCATTTTGGTACTGCAGTTTTGTGCGCGGTCGAGCGAAGACGCAAAAGCTCAAGGTCACTGCCAAAGACTAAACAAACGGTACGGTACCAAAGTCGCCATTTTGGTAGCGCGATTTTGCGCGATCAAGCAAAGATGCAAAGCTCAAAGTCACTGACAAAGACTGGACAAAAGGTACGGTACCAAAGACGCCATTTTGGTACCGCGATTTTGCGCGTATATTGCGCGATCTAGCAAAGACGAAAAGCTCAAGTTCAGTGACAAAGAGCGAACAAAACCTACGGTACTAAAGTCGCCATTTTGGTACCGCGATTTTGCGCGTGTATCGCACGATCGTGCAAAGACGCAAAGCTCAAGGTCACCACCATAGACTGAACAAATGGTACGGTACCATAGTCACCATTTTGGTACCGCGATTTTCCGCGTGTATGGCGCGATCGAGCAAAGACGCAAAGTGATTCGTGCAGTGCATCACCTTTCGAGACTTCCTCCCGGTGACCCTCCATGATTGCGGTTTCCCGAAAATCGGCCCCGATATCCCAGATCCGCGCGGTCGCGTCGCCGCTCCCGGTCGCCAACCTTTTGCCATTGTTGTCGAATGTCAAATCGAGTACCTCGTCCTCGTGGCCGAGGAGAGTCGCGAGGCAAGAATTCGTCCTAGGCTCCCAGAGCTTCGAGGTTTTGTCGAGCGAGGACGAGGCGATGAGCGAGCAATCGAAGTTGTACAGACAATTGGATATTTCGGCTCGATGGCCGATGAGGACGCTCGTTCTTCTGGAGAAACGACAAGAGCTCGGTCAGTTCCGCGCGTCGTGAGGGCTCGGGGCCACTACTCGGATAGGTGACCGCTCAGCTGCGCATTCTGAGCACTCAGGATCACTACTCGGATGGGTGACCGCTCAGCCGCGCATCCTCGGCGCTCGGGATCACTACTCGGATGGATGACCGTTCAGCCGCGCATCCTGAGCGCTCGGGATCACTACTCGGATGGATGACCGTTCAGCCGCGCATCCTGAGCGCTCGGGATCACTATTCGGATGGGTGACCGCGTAGCTGCGCATCCTGAGCGCTCGGGATCACTACTCGGATGGGTGACCGCTCAGCTGCGCATCCTGAGCGCTCGGGATCACTACTCGGATGGATGACCGTTCAGCCGCGCATCCTGAGCACTTGGGATCACTACTCGGATGGGTGACCGCTCAGCCACGCATCTTGAGCGCTCGGGATCACTACTCGGATGGGTGACCGCTCAGCCACGCATCCTGAGCGCTCGGGATCACCACTCGGATGGGTGACCGCTCAGTTAGTCCATCAACGTTCAAGGTCACTGCTCGGATGCGTGACCGATCAGCCGCGCGGCATCCACGCTCGGGATCACTACTCGGATGGGTGACCGCTCCGCCACGCCTCGCGTAGGAACTCACTTGAAGGTCCTCGTGTCCCAAATACTAACAGTCCCGTCGAATGAGCCCGTTATCATCTCCCTTCCATCCGCGCTGTAATGCATCGCAATTATTTCACTCGTGTGGCCCCTCAACGTGGCCAATTCTTCGCCACCGCAGATATGAAATATTTTGGCGGTTTTGTCGAGCGAGCCGGTCGCCACTCTCGGGTGACTCGGTGAAAAACGCACGACCACGACCTCCGCCTGATGACCCCACATTCTCACGAGACAGTGTCCTGTTCGCGAGCACCAAACGCTCGCCGTCTTGTCGAAAGATCCGGTCACGATTTTGTCACTGCAAAAAAGAAAATACGAATTTTCTCGATCATCATCCATATCCAGAATTCATTGGCTCGTAGTTCAATTGGGAATCTTACGAGGTTGGATTGTTGAAGGAAACCGCGTACACTACGTTCTTATGGCCTTGGAGAGTAAGAAGCTCCGCTCCACTGTCAATGTCCCAAACTTTACACGTTCGGTCATAGCTGCCCGTCAGGCATCTTCGACGGAAAATCAACGAAATATCGTCATCTTTCGATCCGAGCATTGCGACTAAGTAGATGTATATATTGTGTCGGGAAAAAAATCAACTGCTGCTCCTTTGAATAATATTGGTAGGTATAATCAAAAATTCTATTCGTCCGGTTCATTTGAAATTTGGAGCACCATTTATAATACTTCGTATCGTAGTACCAAATGATCTTTCGATATTTTCATCCATCTCTCGAGGGGGGAGGTACCTTTAGACGAGGAAAAAAATTGCTGATGTTCATGATTTTCTTGTATAAAGTAAAAAAAATTTCATCTTTTTTAGACTAAGGGTATGTTTTATTACTACTTTTGTCTGTTAAATGGTATTTTTTTAAATTATTTATCTTTGTAACTGGCGGAGGTATGGCACGGTCTTCTAAACTGCATGTTCAAAGCTGGCGTGACGTGCAGCTGAAAAACTAATCGACCGATTCTAATGAAATTTGGTATAAACCTTTCTAACCTTAATGTCTGAAACATGATCCTAAATGTTTTTGAAAGTTTAGAAAACAACATTTTTTCATTGCAGAATGTAGCCACTCTTTTTCGGAAAATTCAATCTTTTTGTTTAAAAGCGTCCCATTTCATTGGTTTTTAACACTTCTCACTTTTTCTTGGTTCATATACTGTGTATGGGTGTTAACGAAAGAAAAGTTCTCATTCGTTTGTTTTCTCAGATTGATCCCACCGACGCTACGTGTCACGCCGTCTCACAACATCCGCCACAACCCGTTTAGGAGACCGTGCCATTTTTAAACATTAATAATAATTTTTAAAAATACCATTTTACAGCCAAATATAGTAATAAAACGTACTCTAAGTCTCAAAGATGATGAAGATATCGTTTCTTTTTTAAAAATCATGAAAATCAGTGATTTTTTCCTCGTCTAAAGGTATCTTCCCCCTTGAAGTTTCAAACGACGCTCCGAGGCCGGGCGTCAAAATAACTGCCTATGAATTTGTCTATTTTTATTCGATGACCTTGAAGATTTCGGGGAACATTTATAAGATGATATATTGTCCAAATATATTGGTTTTGAAAACAGTGTTTTTTTCGACTTTTACAACTAGATATGACCCCTTAATAACAAACGATTCTTTTTTTTACGAAAATCGAAGTTTTTATTATACCGCTTGGCATTTTCGTAATTTTCAACATTTCAAAAAAGTATTTCCTCATACGAAAGTTTTATTATACTAGAAGTATACTTTTTGTCATTATGGATGATTGTACTCGATGCCTAGTCAGTGCCTGTCAACGGCGGCTCTTCCTTTAAAGAATAATCAACTTTATCATTTATCAATATTTTTCAATAAAAAAATTACTCAAACTTGACAAGACTATGTATCAATTGTGTGCAACATCCCGACCTCGTCATTCCAATGCTCTCATCAGAAAAAAATATTGAAAATCGACCTACTCGTCAGGCCCCAAGCTTATGCAGATCCGTTAAAAATCTATCTGCAAGAATCTCCAAATGTCAAATTATTATTTTCACGCGAAGTACATCGGAAAAATATGACGCTCCAAATCCAAAATAGATCTGAACGAAAATTAAAAAGTACAAGAAAACATTTATTTCTTTACGTTTTTCGAAAAGCTTTAGTTTCCATATAAATAATTGCATCAATGAAAAGAACATCTTTTCAAAAGCTCCGATGTCATTTTCGAAATCTTCACCCGGATATGACGAATAACATTTTTTTTTTTATTCTGAAGTTTGCATCGTTGCAATGAAATTTTTTTTTTTTTTCGGATTTGTTTTTCTTGTTTTTCGCTATGCAAACCCCTCAGCGATTTTTTACCCATCTTTTTCCAAGATCGACAATTGAAATTCGCGAAAAAAAATATTAGGTGCGATAAAAATAAAGAAATATAAGTACAAAAAAGAATTTTCGTTGCATTCCAACGATGCAAACTTCGATAACATTTCTTTCAGTTATACCGAACCCCATTTTTCACAGGGATAACAAGTTGGAAATTAATTTTTTCATTTTTTAGACACAATCTATCTTATATATATATATATATATATAAACCACATCGACAACCTCGTCACTTCTTCGCCCAATATCTATACCTTTTACCTAATTTGTCGAAAGCAATGTTGGTCAAGGGCAACAAGTGAGTCTTCAACGTTTTGTACTTGTAATAACGCTGCGAACCGTTATCGCAGACCTTCGATTGCAACTTCCGCAGCGTCTCGACCAATTGATCCATCACGCTGTCGGTTATCACCGGCTCGGATTCCTTTATGCTCCGGGCAAGCTCATTGACGTCGGTCCTACGTAGGAGGCAAACGTATAGCGGGGGCGGAAAACGAGGGGCAGAGAAGGGGGCTATATATGTGTACACACACACACACACACACACACACACACACACACACACACACACACACACACACACACACACACACCCACACACACGCGCGCACGCACGCGCCCACACACACACACAACACACACACACACACACACACACACACACACACACACACACACACACACACACATGCAAACTGAATGTAATTATTAGCTACTAAGTTAGAATATGAATGACGCAAACACTAATCGATTAAACTGGGAATTTTACTATTTTACACGTGCACGTTCATGGTTTGAATAATCAAAGTTGGCTTATTTGGGATAATTAATGAATGGATATATTGTTTTTTATTAAGGGGTCTGCGTAAGCTTTACATTCCGAAAATACGCTTTTTTCGTTTCATTAAAACCAAGGGTCTTAACTTCTGATCTCGGGATCTGCAGTAAAGAATTTGTATGATGTTGACATTTCAATTGTTGGAATGCAATGAAAAATCTTTGTTATATTTTTATTTCCTTATTTTTATTATTATATCTAATTTTTATTTTGTAGATTTTCATCGTTGTTCTTCGAAGAAGCATCGTAAAAAATCGTTGAGGGATTGTCATAATAAAAAAACAGAAAAAAAAATTGAAGAAATTTAACAAAATGCATTGCTTTTTTACATCGCGAACTTCAGTTTCGTGAATTTGCAAAAATTCCAAAAATTGACCGAGTTATGGGGATTTTTGCGATCGGCTGCCCACTACGCCATGGCGAAACATGCCGCTGAGACTGGCCCTTAATTGCGTTGTTCTCGAAAAAAAAAATTCTCGAAAAGCCGTACCTCAGAACTTATTTTTCTCATTCGCCTCAAATTCGGATAAAGCATGGTTTATAATATTTTCCATTGTATGACCAGGAGATTTTTCGATATGTTTATCCATTTGTTCATAAGAAATTATTGAAGTTGATGTTTAGCTGGAAAATATAATTTTTTATCTTAAGCTTGCCATTTTCTTAATTTTTAAAATTCCAAAAAAAGTATCCGGCTATTGGAAAGTTTTATCATCATACCAAAAGTAAATTTTTTTATTTTTCGTTTCATACGACTCCAGTTGTTGGAGACATTCACACCTATTAGCGATGCGGCATTTTCTTTAAATAATAATAACTCCATTGTTTATTAATATTTTTCGACGAAA
This sequence comes from Ophion ellenae, assembly GCA_963210295.1. Taxonomy (NCBI): domain Eukaryota; kingdom Metazoa; phylum Arthropoda; class Insecta; order Hymenoptera; family Ichneumonidae; genus Ophion; species Ophion ellenae. The sequence goes on from OY723397.1 coordinate 7,335,030, forward strand.
AAAAACTCAAACTCGGAAAGACCATGTTTCAATTGTGTGTGAAATCCCGAACTCGTAATTCCAATACTTTTATCAGAAAAAATATTGAAAATCGAGCCGTTTTTTGAGCCCCAAGTTTGTGCAGACCGATCATTAAGGGGTCTTCTCACTTTAGACGCTATAAAAAGGCAATTTTTTGATAGGATTATATCATAGATATTGATATAAAAGTTGTTACACTTCATAAATACACTTTCAAAATACATTTCAAACATTTTTGCATGTATTTATGTAATCCAAACAAACTTTAAACGCGTTTTTCTCGAAACGTTTTTTGATGGCTTGTTGACAAAATCTTCGAAACTACTGAACCTATTCTTATGAAATTTCAACCACATATTCTTTACAACTATAGCTACAGCGGATATCAACATTTTTAAAAATTTTTATATTTACTATTTTTTTTGCCAAAATGGTGAAAAAAACACGTTTTAGTTTTGTTTTTTTTTTTTTCGAAAAATGTCCGCCCCTTTGTTATTTTTGCATATATAAAAAATCAATTAATATGCGCTATAGCCATTAACATACTGAATCTAAAACCGTTTGATTTTTTTGTTTCGGATGATCCATCCGAGATTTCATCAACAGCGCAGACCTACAATTTTTTTAGGACATTTTATTAACTACCATTTTCGTCTATAAATAAATAATTTCGTCTTAAGGTAGTACGAGCGCGAAATCTTGATTTCTATAGATGTCGTTCAAATTTTAACCAGACATTGTTCACAACATTATGCATGTTTGAGTGAAATTTCAGAACAGTAGACTATTTAGATTGGGAGATAATGGGTTTTCAAATTGCAACTTTGAACACTGCAGGGTCTGCATTGAAATTTAGACAGAATAATTTTCCGTAAAAAATATTTGTTCCCTATGATAAAAAGACATTTGGCAACATCACGGAACAGCATTGTTCAATATTTCGAGAAAAATACAATTATCGTGTTCCTAAAGTTAAAAATATAAATAAATATTTGCATTATAAATATTAATATTTTATATTGTTTATGTTATCTCCATTAACAAATAAAAGTCTTGGTTCATTCATAACTAATTAAAAACTTTGTTCGATTAAAAATTACTTCCGAATAAAAATTCGTGGTGCGGTATTATTTTAAATTTGCCGCGCAAAGTCTTCTTATTATAGGGGACAAATATTTTTTACGGAAAATTATTCTGGAATTTCACTCGAACATGCATAATGATATGAACAATGTCTGGTTAAAATTTGAACAAAATCTATAGAAATCAAGATTGCGCACTCGTACTACCTTAAATAAATCATTTTTTTAATGTATTTCGAAAGTGTATTTATTAAGTGTAACAATTTTTATATCGATATCTATAGTACAAACCTCTAAAAAAAAACCATGAAAATAGCCTTTTTAGCGTCGAAAGTGAGAAGACCACTTAACCAATTAAGCAGGCGAGGTAGTCATTGAAGGGTAAAAGTTTACTTGGCCGAGAGGTCCAGCAGGTCTATCATCTTCGTTTTCACGTCACCTCCCTGGGTGTACTCCAGAGCAATGCCTGTCGCGAAACAACATTCAATTTAATTTCCATTGAACACCATGCGGATGAAAGGCGACCTCCACACTATCTACGACGAAATGCGAAAGCAAAAAAGGCCAAATAGCAATTAACGAAATTCCCTACCTGGAGGAAAGTAACGAAGTAAAAACTTGAGAAGCCTCATCGAAATTTTAGAAAGCAATCCGTTAAGAAATAAATGCGTATTCTTCAATCGATATATAAAAAGAAGTCCACCTTTTTATTGCACGTTAGGAGAAGAAAAAAAAAGCTCGCGCGACTTTTAGCGCATTTTTTTGTATTACTCGCTGTAAACGCGCACAATGAGCTCGAGACTGAAACCCTCGCGTTTTCGGTGCGAAATTAATGAACGTGGGGTTACCAAGGAGCGCTTGATCGATTGGACGAAAATTCCTCGAGTCTGTTGTCACACGAAATACAGGGTGATCATTATATCCAGTCGCATGATTTGATATAAATCACGTGATCTTCGTAATTAGACTATAATCGAAGAATGAAGGCCTTAGGCCACAGTAACGGGTATAAAATCATGTGCGAATTTAACCATTTTTTTCGTATGAAACAGTGATTCACTAATAAAATTAATTACACATCTATTTAGTATGGAGGTCAAGCTGTTAGAAAAAAAATATATATATATATATTTTTCGATGTACAAAATGGCCGACTACTCGAAACTTCTCGAAACAGCTTTTTTCCAATTGGCGTGACAAATAACTTCAACAATTTCTACTCGACTTACTTCAAATTTAAAAGTTATGTTCCTAATTGCATTTCGCAGAGAAGTACGTACGGAATTTCTGTTTAATCGAAAACTTTTCAATTTATGAGCAGTTTATGAGCACTTATAACGAAATTTTTCACTGAAAATTCACTTCTTAAGGGGTTACCCCCACTTGCGATTTTGAAAAAATCGATTTTTTTTTATTGCATTTTTTTGAAGTATAAGTATCTGAGAATATGTCCTGCAAATTTCAAGTCGATCCGAACAAAATTGACTGAGATATGAGCGTTGAAAGAGAAGAATCCGCGTTGAAAGAGAAACTTCAAACGCGTTTTTCTCAAAATGGCATTTCTGAAATTGGTGACCAAGATTACTCGAACACTAATGAACCGATCTTCTTGAAATTTTGCAGGCTTATTTAATACATAAAAATGTAGTCTTTAATCGTTCGATTTTTTTTTCGAAAAAAAATGGTCGTTTTATAGCCAAAAAACGGCCGTTTTTTTTCGTTAAAATCGAACCATTAACTTTGACTGTCCGCCATTTTGTGAAAAATGAATATTTTTTAAAGTCCTTCGATTAAAGACTAGTTTATACTTATATTTGACTAACTCCATCCGCATTTTTTTTTTCAGATGATCCACTTCGCCGCAATGTTGGTCACCGCAAACCGTGTATATAAAAACATTATTTCATTGACGGCCATTTGCCACTAAACAATGTAATATTTTTCAATAAAAAAATTACTGAAAGTTCTTCAAGATGTGTTCTTTAAGATGGTATATTGATCGATTAAAAAAGTTTTGTAGTTTTCTTTAAAAAAATTCATGAAAAAGGCCTTTTTTGCGCTACAAGTGAGGGTAACGCCTTAAACTGAGAAATAATTATTCTACAATTTTCAAACTTTAGGTATACTCTAATAGTATATTTAAGTATACGAAACATTTTTTTCAAATTAATTCATCATCGGAACTTTTAGACACCTCCTTACCGCCAAATTTTGAGGTTGGAAAAATGTAGCATGCCGCGCTGTGCATAATAACCAGTTTGAAACGTCATTCCTCTGGGTTCCTCCCGACATGTCAGATCCAGAGGAATGATAGATGCGCCAGAGGCGTGACGCCATCTTGGTGACGCATGTGCGGATATGCATGAGGTTACATAAAAATGTTTTTTTTTTAATTATTCGCTATCGAAAGGAAAACGGCTCCGTAAAAAGAGCGAAGGTGAAAAACGGAGATACAAAAGGCTTCAACAAAATCCTGTGAGAAGAGAGAAGTTGAAACAAAAAGATCGACATCAATATTCAGAGAAACAGGAGAGTAAGATTTAAGGGGGGGGGGGGCTATACCAGTGTGACACTTTTAAAAAAACCGATATTTTTGCCTTTTTCGACAGTTTACACTTTCAAGAATATCCTGTAAAAATTTCAAGGCCGTATCTCTATCATTTTATTTTGCAAAAATCGATAGTTAAATCTTCAAACGCGTTTTTCTCGAAATTCGATTTTTCAAATTTGCTGACATTGTAACTCAAGGATCAATTATCCGATTGACTTAAAATTTTAACTGGGTACTCTTGAATATATATACTCTACAATGACGTAGGATATTTTTGATTGGATGAAAATTGACGATTTCGCATTGAAAAAAACGACCATTTTATAGGCAAGAAAACAGACTCTTTTCATAACTACGCCATTTTGTTAGATTTTGATATTTTTCGAAAATCCTACGTCGTTATACAGGAAATACCTTCCAGTTTAACGAGATTTTTTTCTTTTTCGGTTTCAGCTACTCAATCGGCCGGAATCATGTCCGCAGTGGGGGAACTTTTTTTTGGCGCCTCCGAAGGCAGCGCATAAATTGTTTGGATCTCAATATTTTTCTATGAAAAAAATATGTAATATAGGTCAAATATATTTTTAATTTTCCAAAACATTTAATCTAGTACTTTTCTTCCAAAAAATTCCCGAAAATCACCCAAATGTTCAGCGTTCACACTGGTACAGCCCCTTAATAAACCAATAAAAAGTTGAAACGAAAAGGTTTGCATCATTCCTCTCGCCCCACTATTTTTTTCGACCTTGATACAAAGCATGGTACAAACATGGAGGTTATGTGGGGAACGCAAGGTCCACTAAATGGCGGCCTCGTCCCTGCTTGCAAACGTTCGCTCTTTTGACGAAATTTTCAATAACATTTTGGCAAAATTGTGGATTAATCTCATTAAGGGGTGACACTACTCTAGCGGCAGAAAATGAGGCCTAACTTTGACTTTGAAAGTATAACAAAAAAATTGTTATGATAGTTTTCATACAAAATGGCGGCGACAGAGCCCATCTTGAAAAACGTGTTTTTTACAAATAGCTTCACGGGAGGTCGGTTTTCTCGTAAAGTATATAAGACCTGGAACAAAAACCAATACAAATTATAATCCACATATTATTAGCTATGGGACTACGTAGGGATTTTTTTATCAAATTTTGAAAAAATCACGCACTTTGAAAGAAATAAATCGATTTTTCGCCAAAAAAATAAGCAGTAAATTGTTTATTGAAAAAAAGTTTACACTTAAAAAAATGGCTACGTACTCCCATAGAGAATGTACTTGTGAAGATACTATAAAAATTTCAAATCGATCCATGCAAGGGTGTTCGAGTAATCCGTTCTACCAGTTTGAAAAAAGTGGTTTCGAGAAAAACGCGTTTAAGGGGAGATATACACCTAGGAGCCGGGAAAAAGGTCATTTTTGTGATTTTTTTCAAGGAAAACTATTTGAAATTTTGGATTGAGGTTTTAATTATCTAAAAGTATATACATTCCAAAATATGTTTGATTTTCTTTACTTAAGGCGGTCCTCTAGTTTCTCGGGTCGAAAAATTCGATTTTTTTTCTTCATAAATCACATCTACAACATGTGTAGAAAATGTGTGCCAAAGGATTTTTCGATATTCGAAGTGGTTCACAAGTTACGGCCCTGGAACGAAGCAGGTATACGGAGCGCGAACTTTCAAACGCGTTTTTCTCGAAACACCATTTTTCGAAACGGTGACCACGATATTTCAGAAACTACTGCACCGATCTTGTTCAAATTTATACAGCATCTTTAATATGTTATAAGCCAGCGATTGAACTAGGATTATCATGATTGCTTCAATAGTTTTTTTTTTTGTACGAGCGAAAAACTTAAGAAAAAATGAGTAAAAAATAGAATGTAATTTTCAAAAGTGTATAAAAAAGTCAATTTTTGTAATTTAGAATTCACTCTAGTTCAATCGCTAGTTTTAAATATGAAGATTAAAATGCCGTTTGGTTTTTTGATTTCAGATAAGCAGAACAGCCGCAATCTTGGTCACCGTCAAGCACCTCTTTTACTTGATGTCTTCCTGTCGGCCACTATAACGTTTATTCTATTATATGTTTAGACTTCAAAAAATTTGTAAAGCTTAATTAAATGTTAATAAAGATTATGCAAAAACAATGAGATTGATTATTTCGATGCTTTGCCCGTAAAAAATTATTGAAAAAGCCGTAAAAAACAGCCGAGAAACTAGAGGACCGCGTTAAAAATATCAAAAATATACAAGGATATTGTATGATCCTTGGAGCGTCGTAAAAAAAACTGCGTATACGGTACCCACTGGCGTTTCTTCAAAAATCATCTGAAAAAAAACCAAAAAGATTATTAAATTAGATACTATAATCTAGTACTTGTCATAGCCGATTTTGAAAATATCGATTTAGGACAAAATGGCGGACATTTGAACATAAATAGTGATTTTTGGGCCAAAAATTAGTTATTATTTTGCCTACAAAACAAAAACTAAGTAACGGAAAAACAAAATCCTATGACAAATACTAGATAATGGTGTAACGAATAACCACAAAAAACCTCAAGGCAATCGGTTCATTGGTTTTCGAGAAATTTTGGGTACCGATTTGAAAAACGTGGTTTAGAGAAAAACGCGTTTGAAAATTTGGGAATGAATAAATCATGAAATTTGTCAACTTACATGGAATCATCGATACCAGGCCTATAGTGTAGGTCTTCTACGGTCGACGGAATGTTCATAGCTTCTAAATCCCCGACCTCGACCATCTAGGTGTATATCTCCCCTTAAAGTTGTACGAGCACTTGAATCCGTGAAATGTTTGTTTACCTTTAATCTGTGAAGGCTGCACCATAAGGCGCAGGCTGCAACCTTAGAGTGGTGTTATCCCTTAAGGGGTAAGGCCACAGTAGAATTTTCAAAAAATCGATTTTTTTCGCTAAAACGGTGCTTTATCATCATAAGAATAAGTGACAAATAACTTCAACAATTTTCACTCGATTCACTTCAAATTTAAAAGTTATGTTCCTAATTGCGTTTCGCAGAGAAGCACGTACGGAATTTCTGATTAATCGAAAACTTTTCATTTCATGATGAAATTTTTCACTGAAAATTCATTCAAATACCTACAACCAATTCAAATACCTACAACTTTTGAATAAAAAAAATATTATTTAAATTCCCTAGGTACTTCTCTAGGTATTCTAACGTAGATTGACGAGAATTTTTGTTTTTTGTTCTAGGCCAAAGATTGTGGCCGCTAAACGTCACGCCGATGAGCGCCTAAAAAAACATGACAAAATATTAGTAGTCGGCCATTTTGTACATCGAAAAAAAAACATTTCTAATAGCTTGATATTCATACTAAATAGATGTGTAAATGATTTTATGAGTGAATCACTTTTTCATACGAAAAAAAAATGTTAAATTCGCACAAGATTTTATACCCGTTACTGTGGCCTAACCCCTTAATGGTGCATCCAATTGCTTCCTTGAGCTCCGGAATGGTCTGTGAATAATTGGCATACTCTTTTCCTTTCAGAAAACCTCAAAGAAAGAAGTCCAATGGCATCAAAGTGCACGATCTTGGTGGCATTGTTTCTTCATTCACATCGTCACGGCGCGAGATAACACGACCATGAAACTTCGTCTGCAATATGCATTGTTTCGCCCGCAGTGTGGCAGGCCATCTTGATGAAAGAATATGCCTTCCAAATCCATCCCTTTTATGCCATTTGTCGCAGATCGTGTTCCACACATAACCTCCATGTTTGTACCTTATATTAATACGAAAATCATCGTTCTTTTTAAACAAATAATACGTTTCGTTAATAAATTTAAATGTCAGGTGATTTTGAGAAACCCTTTGTTACATCGATCAAAACTGGAGTCAAATGTTTTTAAATGAAAAAATTAACTATTTTTAATGAGTATGAGTGGTGTGCGGCCGTGTTGATTATACGAGGTGTTGAGGAATCGGCTTCGATTCGGCCCGTGAGATTTCCAAGATCGTGGTGGAAAGAAAGAAGGAGTTTTTTTTACTCGTTTACGTTTCGATCCTTGGTTCGGATCCTCTTCACAAACTTTATTTGTTCTACAATTTTCGCGATACAAATTATATTAATAGAAATTGCAGATTTTTTAAAAAATTAAATTTAAAATAATAATTGTATTCATTGTTATAAATAAGTTTTAAATGTGTTTTAATGATTTGTGTAAATTTTGTGTTAGTTTTTTCTCATAATTTTTCTAATCATGTTGATATTGTGTGAGTGATTATTTATAACAAGTTATTGTAAGAGAGATAAGAATTATGTTAGATAACGAACCTGAATATTGTCAATATTTCTAGTTTTCTTTTGGTTTGTGCTTGGAGGATGGTTGATGTTGACAGTATGTTTGATGATGAAATACTGTCACGTGAGGTTGATTCGGAGAGTTTATTTCGAACCGTTTATTTATATTTCAATTGATAGATATAATCGTTTTTTGGTGATTGTATTATCTGCGAAAAATTGGTATGGTAAAAGAAACTTTATTTTGATCTATTGTCTTGATTAATGAAATGTTGTGTGAAAGTGGTAATTACCTATTGAAATAAACTGAATATATCCTCACAAGCACAAAGAAGAAAATTAGAAAAAAATTTCTCTGCTCTACATGTCGAGTAGTGATGTCCAAGAGAGTTCGAGAAAGACTAAGTGGCAAATGTATTGTTTCTGGAGAGAGGGAGAATGATCCTTTGTCAGTGCTGTGTCAAGAGTTTGGGGGTGCCCGTGTCATGTTAAGAGGTTAAAATGTTGTGTCAAGAGTTTTTAAATTTAGTCACGAGTTTTAAAATTGACGTGTGTAGTTATGGCGATAAAATATTGTTATGATTATATTATTGAATTGTATATTGAGCTAAGATTTTTTATGTCAGTTTTAAAATTGATGGCATTGGGATGCGCTTTGATTTGTATCATTTCTAGGATCAATCTTTTTTTAAGCCATTTTTCATTGTTTAAAATTTTAACATCGTCAAATTTGAAATCGTGTTTTTGTTCTATTGCGTGCTGTGCTAGAGCTGTGTGTATTGTGTTGGTATGTTTTAGGCTATTTTTGTGTTCATTGATTCTGTTTTTAAGGTATCGTTTTGTTTGGCCTATGTTTTGGCCTTAACTATTTTTGTCTCCAAATTTCGTTGTTCTGCAAAGTGATCATTTCGGGAAAATCACCCAAATATATATATATTTTTTTTAAGAAGTAGATATATCACATTGGAAGTTTTTCGATTTTTTCAGATAATTCACCGATGGTTGCGGCGCGAAAACGCTACGACGACCGCCAGAGGGACTTTGATCATCAATTAATTCCGCTGCGACTCAATCAGCTCAAATCAATTAATTCAATTATATCTCATTCCAACAAAATGCGCACTGTAAAATGTATTCCCCCATGGAAATTTATATACGCAAAAATATACTGCAAATTTATTTTATTAACAATTGTAATATATATGAAATGTATGCCATATATGCGTCGTATATGCCTCATATATGCATCATATATAGTGTTTACACGTAGCATATATTTTTTTTCGTCAGAAAAAATATCGAAAATAGATGGGTCATATATGCGTCATATATTTGGTGCATATACACTGAATATATACGTATTATTCTATATATATATATATATTGTTTTTTTCCTTAGGTACACGCTTTTCGCGTTTGTTACCTATTCTTTCCCTTCATTGTGCCCGTTTCTTTCCTCTACTGTTTACTCCTTTTTTGTTCTCCATCTTTCTCCTTGTTCCCCCCCCCCCCCCCCCCTCTTGCGGCCGCAGCCGACTTCCCCCTCTGTATTATATTCATCATGACATTTCTGTCATGGGTATAGGGAAACTGCGGAAAACCTATACCAATACAGCCGGTCATCGAGTTCGCCCCCCAGTCGTGGAACTAGTCTTATTTCGCCGCGAAATGCCGAAGAAAAACATTTCACGACGAAATGTACGCGACTGGGATTCGAACCCGGGACCTCCCGGTCCGCTGGTTTAGTGGCGAGCACGCTAACCACTAGACCATCGCACCGGTTTTATATATATATATATATATATATATATATATATATATATATATATATATATATATATATATATATGTAGCATATATTTTCTGCATATATTTTACATACATAAATTTCTATGGGGGTTAATAATAAAATGTAAATGAAATAGCTAACAAATAATTAAATTAATTAATTAAATTAAAAATCAAATAAAAACAAATTAATGAATTCAATTATTTCTTATTTCAACAAGATGCAGGGCGTAAAATATATTAAATATAAAATGTCAATATAACAAAAAACAAATAATTCAATTCATTAATAAAAAATAAAATTAAATAAAAAAACAAATCAACGAATGCAGTTGATTCTTATTCCAACAAGATGCAAGGCGTAAAGTGTATTGAAAATAAACGAATAATCACAAGTCGCTAGCTTTGTTTGCCGCGAGGCTGCGGATATATTTATCGTTAGTCAAGTTTCGCGTAAAAGTCTCTATCGGTGGCATTTCGATAGCGTCCCGCTCACAAAAATATTTAACCATTACGTGACATTGCACATGGCTACGTAATTGTTACGATAGCAGACTCCATTCCTTAGTCGCGGCGAGGATCGCTCAACTCGCGAGATCATCGGAATCGCAGGCCAAGCCCTCTTAAGGGGTCTTCTCACTTTAAACGCTGAAAAGCGAACTTTAAACGCGTTCTTCTCGGAACAACGTTTTTTGACGGCTTATTGATAGAATCTTCGAAACTACTTAACCGATCCGTGTGAAATTTCACCCACATATTCTTTACAACTATAGCTATAGCGCATATCGAAGATTTCGTTAAATTATGATATTTACTCATTTTTTGCCAAAACGCTGAAAAAAACTTTTTTTTTGGTTTTTTCGAAAAATATCCGCCATTTTGTTATTTTTGCATACATCAAACATCGTATGATATGCGTTAGAGCCATTAAGGCGTTACCCCCACTTGTAGCGCAAAAAAAGGCCTTTTTCATGAATGTTTTTAAAGAAAACTACAAAACTTTTTTAATCGATCAATATACCATCTTAAAGAACACATCTTGAAGAACTTTCAGTAATTTTTTTATTGAAAAATATTGTATTGTTTAGTGGCAAATGGCCGTCAATGAAATAATGTTTTTATATACACGGTTTGCGGTGACCAACATTGCGGTGAAATGGATCTTCTGAAAAAAAAAATGCGGATGGATTTAGTCAAATATAAGTATAAACTAGTCTTTAATCGAAGGATTTTAAAAAATATTCATTTTTCACAAAATGGCGGACAGTCAAAGTTAATGGTCCGATTTTAACGAAAAAAACGGCCGTTTTTTTGCTATAAAACGGCCATTTTTTTTTCGAAAAAAAAATCGAACGATTAAAGACTACATTTTTATGTATTAAATAAGCCTGCAAAATTTCAAGAAGATCGGTTCATTAGTGTTCGAGTAATCTTGGTCACCGACTTCAGAACTGCCATTTTGAGAAAAACGCGTTTAAAGTTTCTCTTTCAACGCTCTTTCAACGCGGATTCTTCTCTTCAATCTCATATCTCAGTCAATTTTGTTCGGATCGACTTGACATATTCTCAGATACTTATACTTAAAAAAAATGCAATAAAAAAAATCGAGTTTTTCAAAATCGCAAGTGAGGGTAACCCCTTAACATACTGAATCTAAAACCGTTTGATTTTTTTGTTTCGGATGATCCATCTCCGAGATTCCATCGACAGCGCAGACCTACAATTTTTTTAGGACATTTTTTTGCCACCATTTTTGTCGGTAAATGGTGACTTAATGAAACAATTTTTTTTACTGTATATCGAAAGTGTAGTTATTAAGGGGTTATATACAGTCAGGAGGCCCAGAAGGTCGATTTTTCTTGAGAAGACCTTTAAATCTATTAACGTAAAAATTTGCACACACATTATGGTAACTTTGAACTGTATTTTAACATTTTTTATTTGTAAAAATAATTATTTTGAAAGCTGCTATAGCTGATCTCCGGGAGGACCTCAAAAAAAGGCGTCTCGCGGTGAGCTCGAGATCTGTGGACTGGATCATCTAAAATGAAAAACCAAAAATATTTCGTTAAAATAATGGATTATCTTGTAATTGATCGAAGGAATGAGAAAAAATAATAATTTTTGACAGAAGCAGCGTCTCAAAAGAAATCGATTTGTGATAAAAATGTAGGCCTTAAATTGTTTATACAATGAAAAATATTTATCGGTGAGAAAAAACCTTCGATTAATTACTAAAAAATATACATGAAAAGATTGTGGTGAAATTTGAGACTGATCGGTCCAGCTGTCTCCGAGAAATCTTGCTCACCGGCTTCAAGAACACATTTTTCAGAAAAACGCGTTTAAATTTTCAAAAGCACTTTCGAACGATCTGACACGTCATTACAAATGTGCGTGTAACTTCGAGAATATTCGCCGGATTGACAAGGAATTTTCTGTGTGTGTACTTAAATATATGTACATTGCAAAAATAAAATAATTAGAAAATCTATAATTAACTGTATACACTGACAAAAAAAATTAATTTAAATAGGATACATTTAAATCAAGTAGGTTTTTTCCGTGGCTCACGGCCTACTACGATCTTATTTGTTTCAAAGATATTTTTTTATTTGTTTCAGCTATTCTTTTCAAATATTGAATTTATCCAAATTGAATGAATAAAGATTCGATTTAACTAAATCTCTATTTGCTTACAATGTACACTTTAAATCTAAGTGTACCATATGCATAAAATATTTCATAAATCCAAAATAAAAAAAAAGTATTTAATGAGGATTTTACGACAACGATTTTGTATCGTAATTCGTCATTCCCTGGCTTTTTGAGATGATTTCTATCGAATAAAATATTTCACCTATATGGGAATCGAACCTAGAACCTACCTACTCATAGCTGCGCACGCTGCCCCTATCTTACCGAGTGCTTCCCCCATGGAAATGTATGTATGTAAAATATATGCAGAAAATATATGCTACATGTATATATATATCGGTCGCATATATAGTGACGAAAAATAGAATAATACGTATATATTCAGTATACATGCACCAAATACAGGGTGCGCCAGAGAAACTTACTTATTTGAAAGGTCAATAAAAACAAAAGTACTTCAATTATTGTTTTAAATTTTTTTTTATTTGAGAATACAATATCCCAATTTTTTTTTCATGCAGTCTTGAAAATGACATCGGATAAATGGCGACCCCCATTGCGCATACACTGATGAAGTCGATTTTTGAAATTCGTATTCACTCTTTGCAGCATATCAATCGGTATGTTGGCAATGGCGTCGCGAATGTTGTTCTTGAGGTGTGCTATGGTCCGTGGTCGATCGACATAAACCAGAGATTTCAAATAACCCCATAAAAAGAAATCGCATGGAGTCAAATCTGGAGAGCGTGCCGGCTATTGGAGATCGCCTCTGAGAGAGCTGAGGCGGTCGGGGAAATGTTGTCGCAACAAATTCATTGAGTCTCGTGCTGTGTGTGCTGTGGCTCCATCTTGCTGAAACCACACGTTCCTAACGTTCATTTCTTCGAGTCTTGGAAGAAAAAATTTCTCGATCATGTTCCTGTAACGAGCTCCATTCACGGTAACTGCGCGACAAGTGAGCGACCGTTAGAAAAGAAGCTCTCGACTGCGAAGGCCCGCTGCTCTCTAGACCAGAGCATGATGGCAACTGACTGGAGGGAGAGACAAACTTGGGAACTTCCCCCTCCAGATGCGCCCCCTCTCGCCCCTCTACCGGCCCAACTCACCGCGCGGGAATTTTTTCAAATAAGTAAGTTTCTCTGGCGCACCCTGTATATGACGCATATATGACACATATATTTTCGATATATTTTTCTGACCAAAAAAATATATGCTACGTATAAACACTATGTATGATGCATATATAAGGCATATACGACGCATATATTTTTGATATATTTTCAATCTATTTTTTTGTCAGAAAAATATATCACAAATGTATGCGTCATATATGACTCATATATGTGTCATTTATGCGTTATATATGGCGCATACATTTTTGAAACATATTCATGACAAGAAATATATGCTGTGTATAAACACTATTACAGTTAAACTTAATAAAACTTAAAACTTAAACTTGAAAAAACTTAACTTACAGTTAAAGTACACTATTACATATAAACACTATATACAAATATGCTAGGCATATCTGTATATATGTGGCATATATGTACCATTTATGCAGTATATATGTGGTATGTATGCAGTGTGTATGCAACATATATGCTAAATATATGTGGTATATATGCAGGGTAAATGCTACATATATCATTGATATATGATGCATTGATATACAGTAATACCACGCATATACATCTCATATATAAAAACGTTACGAAAATTAGAATTTGGCACATATATGCAACAAATATTTTCAATATATGGCATACATTTCACATATATTACAATTATTAATAAAATAAATTTGCAGTATATTTTTGCGTATATAAATTTCCATGGGGGTTGTATCATCTTCATCAATGAATCAAATGAATTCCTATAATTATTTGCAGTATCACATGAACTATAACAATTAGTTAATATCGTTGTGATTTCTAGAGAGTTTTATCGAATAACATGCTATATATTTTTCTAACATAACCTATATATATATAATTCCTCTCTCTCTCCACCCTCTCTACCCCCACACCCCTTTGATATGTGTGTTGCAATAAAGACAGACCATTCAATCAAATAGAAAAATGGTTGACTCTACAAAAATTCGATTTAATTTAAATTTCAAAAAAATCAAATAGATCCATTCAGTGGATTCAACTAAATTGTTTTTTGAGTAGATCAAACCGAATCACAGATTTATTAGAATTAAATAAAATATTTTATTATCGGACGATATTGAATATATTTTGATTTGAATAAATAAATATATTTAAAGTAAATAATTTCCATAATGGAATGCAATAGGAAACATTTGATTCCACGAAAAATCTAGTTAATTTAAATAAACAAAAATCAAATAGACGAGATTAATTAATATCTATAGAATTTTTCTGTCAGTGTACAATCCCTTGAGTGAAAAAACTTTTATACCAATATCTATAATATAAGCCTATCAAAAAAATTCATGAAAATAGCCTTTTTTAGCGTCTAAAGTGAGAAGACACCGTAAGCTACTTCCGGCGTATCTGCTTCCTTTTTCGGATGAAGCGAGTCAAATTTAAGAAAGAAAAATTCAAACGACATGCCTACCTTCGTTCACTTTCTTTGTTCGCCACGAGGCGGTAATGTTTATCGTTCATTATCGTTGCTCGCAAAACTGGAAAGTCCTATCGGCGTCGTTGCGCGATCGGCTTACGAAGAAATAGTTATTTGCATGACGTGACATTGCGGCACGTGGCTGTTACAACAATGTCAAAGATTTAAAAAAAAGTTTGATACCGGCAGCGTGACCAGAAACTATTGTTCCAATACGCCAATGAATTCCAAAGGTGCGCACCATCGTCGGGCGTATAAAAATCTTGATCGGGTCCCACATTCGTTTCTTCTCGATTGTTTCGCGCTACGTGGCTCTCGCACGTCAAACAGCACCGGCCAACGCTTTTTTTTCATCGACGCTGCGTCAAGAGATTCAACCGTTCCGTCGTTTCCGAAAATCTGCGGACCTTCATCGAATTGGACATCGGATGGTGGACAGTCGTTGGTAGAAGGAGTTACAATCGTCGCTGGATAATTCCATCAGGTAACTAATTAGTGGCTTATTAGCTTGAGGCAGTAGTCTGGTCTACAGCGAGATTTTTTACGTCATTTTTGGGGTGGAATAACTTTTAAACCGTTGATGTTGTCGTGATGAAATTTTACGTATGTATTTATTGTTCCTTTGAGAATGTATCTACATTAAAAAAAAAATTATTTTAAATATTTTCATGTAGTTTTTTATTGTTTTACAACATGGTCCGCCGAAAACCGCCTCAATCGGCGCCCACTCTGGGTGATGTATGCATCTGAAAAAAAAAAAAATATATATATATATATATATATATATATATATATATTCTCAATCTGTATGAGTATTCTCAGCACTGGTAGCAGAATTAGGACTTAAAAAAAATTTGTTACAAAATGGCGGCCTATTAAGGCGTTACCCCCACTTGTAGCGCAAAAAAAAGGCCTTTTTCATGAATTTTTTTTAAAGAAAACTACAAAACTTTTTTAATCGATCAATATACCATCTTAAAGAACACATCTTGAAGAACTTTCAGTAATTTTTTTATTGAAAACTATTACATTGTTTAGTGGCAAATGGCCGTCAATGAAATAATGTTTTTATATACACGGTTTGCGGTGACCAACATTGCGGCGAAGTGGATCATCTGAAAAAAAATGCGGATGGATTTAGTCAAATATAAGTATAAAGTAGTCTTTAATCGAAGGATTTTAAAAAATATTCATTTTTCACAAAATGCCGGACAGTCAAAGTTAATGGTTCGATTTTAACGAAAAAAAAACGGCCGTTTTTTGGCTATAAAACGGCCATTTTTTTCGAAAAAAAAAATCGAACGATTAAAGACTACATTTTCATGTATTAAATAAGCCTGCAAAATTTCAAGACGATCGGTTCATTAGTGTTCGAGTAATCTTGGTCACCGACTTCAGAAATGCCATTTTGAGAAAAACGCGTTTAAAGTTTCTCTTTCAACGCGGATTCTTCTCTTTTAACGCTCATATCTCAGTCAATTTTGTTCAGATCGACTTGAAACTTTCAGGACATATTCTCAGATACTTATACTTCAAAAAAATGCAATAAAAAAAATCGATTTTTTCAAAATCGCAAGTGGGGGTAACCCCTTAAACTTTGATTAACGATATTTCATACATTTTCGGGTATTCGACGAGTTATAAAATGTGGGCAAATTTATTGTTCGACTCAATTCTGCTACCAGTGCTCAGAAAGAGGCTACCGAAGGTATGTGCAAAATTTGAGCTCAATCGGTCAATTAGTTATCGAGATATCGTGGGCACCGATTTGAAAAACATAGTTCTGAGATAAACGCGTTCAAAGTTTTGATACCGTTAGAGGAGGTTTGCACGCGGATTGCTCATAATTTCTATTACTCTGCTAATTTTTGAAATATCAGTAAACGGTTTTCACGAGCGTATTAAGGTCTAGGGACTAATAAAATAAAGAAAAAAAATCGATTTTGTCAAATTTCTAGACCAAGACTACTGCCTTAAGGGTGAAAATCGTTTTAGACGCTCGAAAATGAGTCATTTTTCATGATTTTTTTACAGGTGATAAAATAATCGCATCATTTTTAAACTTTGACATTATCTTATTACAGCATTAAAGTGTTTTTTTTTTATTTTTTGAACAAAATGGCGGCACTACAAGGTATTACTTTAGGCGTCTTTTGAAAAACTGCTCATGATATAGCTCAAAAAGTTATCGATCGATTTCGCTGAAATTTGGGCACGTTTCTCACTATAACATTTTTGGAAGGATATCTCTGTAAAAATATTTAAAAAGTATAAAATTAAAAATTAAGTAGGATCAGTAATGAAATTTTGATATTTTTGACCATTTTCTCCACAATTATGGGGCTGGGTTGAAATTCCGAACTTTGAATGATCAGAAAGCTCAAAACTCCGAAAGAATACTACCCCGGAAGATCAAAACTCCGAAAAAATTTTACCCGATTCTCAATAAATCGACGAATTATTTCAAGAATTTTTTTTAATAAGAAGTGATTTTACGTCAATATTGAAATTTATCTAGACAATGTTGTACGTTCTACATCATTTACAGTCAACTGCGTAGACTTTCACTAGCCTAAGGGGTGAGATGCAGTCAAAGGCGTCAAAAAACGAGCATTTCCAATCGTTTTTTTTTATCGTAATTAAGTTTGATTTACAAAAGTGGTTACACAGACTTTTTATGTTATATTTCAACTTGACTTGTACAAATTTTCAAAGAAAAATATTGATTATTTATAAAATTATCGCCATCTTTGTCGGACGCCCTTCGGCATGTAGTGCTTTGCGGTGACCATCATAAAATTTTACCGGATCATCTGGAATTTAAAAAAAAACCAAAAAAAACATTAGTTTAATAATAAATCTAGTCCTTAAACGAACTTTTTTTTTCAAAAATTAACAAAATGTCGGCTTCCGGCCGATAACTTTCGATTTTCGACCAAAAGATCGCTCGTTAATTGTTAAAAAAAAAATAGAAATTTTCAACAAAAATGAAAATCCTTCGATTAAGGACCACTGTTTAATGCTATCAATAAGCACACCAAATATCATCAAAATCCATCGAGTGGTTTTTGAATTATAGTGGTCACCGACTTGAAAAACATAGTTTCGAGAAAAACGCGTTTAAAGTTTTTCGATGTGGATACGGTATTATATGTTCGTAAAATTTTGAGCTCGATGGATGAAGTTAAACTTTCTTTATGTGTTTTGATCCGCTGAATCCGAATATCACAATTTTTGCCGAAAAGTCAAGCATTCAAATGTTTATAGCGAATTGTTAAATCAATTTTCCAAAAAATTAAAGTTTTTCGGGATGAATTTTTTGTTTTAATGTTTTGGGCAATTGTAAAACGAAATTATTCTTTATAAAATTTTGCTAAAGTTCATAGTTTTTGGGTAAGAAATTTTTGAAAAATTCTGAAAAAGTTTTCCAATTTTACACTTGATTTATGTCTAGAAATACTAATTAAAAAATTACTTACATCGAATTATCAATTCCTGGCCCATACAATGGAGCTTCTGCCGATATGGAAGCTTCCAAAATATCAATTTGTTGTTGTCTTCGAAACATTCTGCCATCCCGGGTATTATCGTTTGCCCGTTTGTCAGCCGCTACCTCCCAGGTAGGAAATCAAAAGGCTGACGATGGAAACAAACTTGTGGGAGCCTTGTTTTACCGAGCCTGAGTGAGACAGACCTGGGCCAGGTTTCATTGCATCGTTTGGAGCAGCCTCGAACCAAGACTGGCTGCTTAGCCTAAACTCAGGGTTATTTCAAGCTTTATTCAGCCAGTGAATTTTCAGGCTAAAAAATCACGGCTGGATGCAGGCTTGTTTCAGGTTGTGATAAAATAAAATAAATTTTAAATAAAATTTTTTTCTGTACTCTTATGAAAAAAAAATTAGCAATAAATTTGTCGGGTGCGAAGGCACGAAAAACGAAAGCGAAGGAGGCAGCTCCGAACATTTAAACATATTCTCTTATCGATATTTATGAGGTACACAAAAAAGTTTTTTTCTCGTCACACACAGATTTCGTATATACTCACTCTCTGGAGTTTGCGTACACTCTGTGTATTACGTGTCTCATACACAATAAATAAAATAAAGTATTGTGTTTAAAATATTTTTTATATATATTTTATATCAAATAATATAATGAATAATAAATGTATATTATAAATAAAATTAAATCTTTACAAATTTATTAAATTTACCCCAATGTAGAATATAGAAAACTAAAAACAGGCCTCATATAGCCTCGAGAAGAGTTTGGAATAAGTCTGGTCATAAATGCTCGTGAAGACTTCATTAAGGCTCGTTTTGAACCTTGTTGTTTCGTCGTTTCAGGCTTAGTACAGGCTTTTCTACCAGCCTTTGGTCAAGCCTGTGTGCAAGAGCCTGAAACCGCGTTATCATTCAGAGGTTCAGCGAGGCCTGAAATCAGGCTGGTGCTCAGCCTGAATTAAAAAATGTGAGCCTTGTTGCAGAGCTTGGTGAGCCCTTTTTTCATCGTCAATTCCTACCTATGGGCTGCCATGGGGACCCGCCGCTCCTTCACTAATTGTGGGATATCCCGGAAACGATTCATCGGATTGACTTGAAATTTTCGGGGAATATTTTCGAAACATCATACTTCAAGAAAATGTTTTAAAAAATCGATTTTTTGAAAATTTCGACTGCATCTCACACCTTAATCTTGACGAATCTTCAAATTTGAAACCGTCGGCGCATTCAAAGTTCGGAATTCCAACCCGGCCCTCGTGTCAAGATCATGCCAGCGAAAGTACACAGTCGACTGTAAATTATGTAAAACGTATAACATTGTCTGGACAAATTTCAAAGTTAACGCAAAATCACTTCTTAATAAAAAAAAAATCTTGAAATAATTCGTCGATTTATTGAAAATGTTGAAACTTTTAAAACTTCCACAGCCGAATTATTTTGACGGTGCTACGATTTTCGGAGTTTTGGTCATTGGTGTAAAATTCTTTCGGAGTTTTGATCTTTCGGGATAGTATTCTTTCGGAGTTTTGAGCATTCTGACTATTCAAAGTTCGGAACTGCAACCCGGCCCCATCTTGAATTTCGGAACATTAAAATTCGGAATTTTCAACCGTCGAAGCATTCAAAGTTCGGAATTTCAACCCGGCCCCATAGTGAGAAATCTCCCAAAATTTCAGCTATATCGATCAATAACTTTTTGATCTATAACATGAGCAGTTTTTCAAAACGCGCCTAAAGGAATGCCTTATACGCCGCCATTTTGTTTTGATTAAAAAAGAAAAAAATAATGTTTACCCTTGAAAGTTGTAACAAGATAATGTCAAAATTTTTTAATGATTCGATAACTTTATCACCTTTAAAAAAATTCATGAAAAATGACTGATTTTCGGGTGTCTAAAGGGATTTCCCTTTAGACACCCGAAGTGAAGGGTTTAGACACCCTTAAGGCGAGATACACATTTACGGCGATCAAAAAAACGATTTCTTTTTTTTCTTTCTTGAGACGATAGATCTCTGTATACAGAATATTTGTCTGACGTTTCGAAGCAAAATTCGAAAAACTTAAAACGTTAGAGCTTCTACTTGACAAGAATTGTTTTTGAAAAATGATTTTAAAAATTACTTTTTTAATCCAAATTTTACAGAAATGTGTGAAATGTTGATTTTTTTTTTATAAATGCGTTCCATTCTCGTAAATTTGAATTTTCATTTTTGTTAATGTCGAATAGAAACTATACTATGAGAAATGAATTGAATTTTTTTTGTATTCTCAAATACACAATTAAAGTATACCTACAGTTTGATAAATGTAGAATAATAATAATAATAATCGAGTCTTATTTGCATAACTTGCTTTACAATTTTTTTACAAAAATGTAGAATAATTATTTCTTAGTTTTAAGAATCCCTCAAAATTGCTTAATTTTTTTGTCGTCTAATTGTATATACCGCCCTAAAGGAGGACACAACTGTAACTGCCCATTTTCGACGGTTTTCTTCAGAATTTCTTTTAAGGAAAGGAATAAAATACATGGTCAAAAGAACCATGCTTTATTAGGTATATATTGAAATATGTTAAAAAAAAATTGTTTGTCGAAAGAATACAAAATGCCAGCGCACGGGTGCGCGGTCGATGTCTCCGATTTCGTTGGAATTTGGCATGCTTGTAGAATGGTCAAAAATAGGCGACACGTATTTTTTTTCTCTGCGGAACCCGATTTTTAAGGGTTGAAACGCACCCTCAATCATTGGGGTGTTTTTCGTCGATAACGTTTTAACGGTACAAGATATCAAAAAATTTCAAATCGCAACAATGTTTATTTTTTCGTGTACCATACATTGGAGATGAGAACGAAAACGTTATCGACGAAAAACACCCCGATTTTCTAGAGTGCGTTTCACCCCTTAAAAATCGAGTTCCGCAAATATAAAAAAATACGTGTTGCCTATTTTTACCCATTCTACAAGCATGCCAAATTTCATCCATATCGGAGCGATCGACCTCGCAACCTTTCCTTGTAAGAGTGAAATATTTTCGTTAATTACATTAGTTTTAGCAGTCAAGTACGGGGGAAAATTAAAAAGTAGGGGAGACCGAGGAGGGTTGTGACAATTTTTACTTAAAAGAACATATCTCAATAACGAAACATACCACGATTATGAACTCTATACCTCAATCTATCTCAGTCCTTCCTCTTTTAAAAACAGTCATCAAAGTTAATTAAAGTTATAAGGTTTCTCAGAAAATCCGCGAAAACTGAAACTATTCCCTTTGTCAAAACTCTCCTATCACCGAGGTAAGTTGTGACAGGTACCGAGGTAAGTTGTGACAGCTGTGTATCTAGACTATATTTGATAGATAAAAATACTTTTATCTGAATTACAAGCAAAACTCACTTTTATTTTTGCATAAAAGTACTTTAATTATCATCAGACAGAATTGTGCTACAATAACACGAATTATTAACATAACGAGTATTAATAAGTAATTATGGCATAATAACGAGACCAGTCGTTTTAACACCAGTTAAAAATCTTAATAATTGTAGCAACTACAATAATATGGAACATTAACACAACAATTATTAAATCTTTTATAAGTAATTAAGGCATCAGTACGAGATCAGTCGTTTTAAAATCAGTCAAAAATCTTAATTTAATCTGATAAACAGTTATGACAGACTTTCGTGTATAATTATTAGGCATTCTGAAACAAAACAATAGCAATTCAGCATACAACACCAAACCACATGCATAAATAGGTTCCTGACAAAAATGTCATTTTGAAGGCAGACTTTAATTGCCGAATACTTTTTAAGTCAAACGTAGGTTGTGAGAATTGACTAAAATAAACGAACATTACATATAAACGCAAAAAAACATTGTAAAAAGCATGTAAAATAAGCTAACCAGAAAATAAACTTAAATAGGAGTGTTGTGACAGCGTGTCACAACTCTCCTTGGTGCCAAAAATCGCGACCTGGTCAGAATAATAATTCGTAATCTCGAAACAAGATGCAAACACAGCAAGACAATTTTACGCTTTAAAACTTCAAAAACCACACAATAAAAGAAAAAATAGCAAATTCGCATAACTGTAATATATTACAATATAAATACAATCAAAATTTTGGTAAAAAATTTACGTTTCGGTTTTTATTTAATGCAGACGTCGTACTGACGCAACCGCTTGCCGTGCGTCTCTGGCGCCTACTGCGTGAAGTAGTGCGCCTCTAAAGAAAGTATCATGCGCTGTTGCCAGCTCGCTAACGGCCATAGGTTCCGAGAAATACTCCCCGTCACAACTCTCCTCGGTCTTCCCTAGAGACGAATGTGAAAAAAAGTTCGTTTTTTCGGCCATAATTTTCGTATAAAAAATTATATATTTTTAACAATTTTCAATTGATCGAAAAAGCGCCCGCACTTCACTGTTAAAGCAATCTAAGAAGCTCAGTTTAAATTTCAAGTCAATTGGACGAAAATTGTTCGAGTTCTGCTGCGTGCCAATTTCGTGGCATCGCCGACGGCGCTTTTCACCGCTCGGAGACTCCCCTCAAAAACAGCTCGAAAACTACTTTAAGGGGATACGTGGGTTTCAAAGCCAAAAAAGCACATTTTCTCTATAAAAAAAAATAATATATAAATTATTTGATTCGAAATGTTAAGCACATAAAAGAGGAAAATTTTTAAAATATTTCATCCAAAATTTTGGGAAGTTCAGCCGGAGGGACCTGGTTTCCGGAAACCCCTAAAAAAAGTGTCCTCGTGGTCAGGATAACTCATCATACCTTTATCTGAAATGAAAAAACCAATTTTTTCTGTTTGTAGATAAGTATGGCTAAAGATTTAAAAAAAATAGAAATTTGAATTTTTGGCACAGTTTTATGCAAAATAGCTCATTTTTTTATGCAATTTACACTAAAAAGGAACGTCACTTTGGTGCCCTCCTCCGATTTTGTTGAAACTTTTTTTTGTGGAAGTATAACAAAAACTAAGAGACACGTATTTTTGCTTATCGGTGGCGAATCGGTTTTAAGGGGTGAAACGCACCCTCAAAAATGGGGAAGTTATTCCTTTTTCGTCGATAACGTTTTAATGGTGCGAGATATTTAAAAATGTCAAATTGAAAAATGTTTATTTTTTTTGCGTCCTATACTTTGGAGATGAGAACGATAACGTTTTCGACGAAAAAAAACCCTATTTTCGAGGGTGCGTTTCACCCCTTAAAACCGTTTTTCCGCCGATAAAAAAAATACGTGTCCCTTAGTTTTTGATACTCTGCCACATAAAAAAGTTTCAACAAAATCGGAGGAGGACACCAAAGTGATGTTCCTTGTAAGTATAGCCTTGTAAAATTAGATGTAGTCGAAATGAAAAAAAAACCTTCCTTCAATCACTAGTCAATGCGATTTTGAAAAAATGTGCAAAATTTCAAAAAGATCGGTGCATTCATTTTTGAAAAATCGTGTCCACCGACTTCAAAAATAGTGTTTTGAGAAAAATGCGGTCACCTGCGTCGCTCCCGGCCGGTCTTTCCCAACGGGGGGAATTTGCAAAGGCTCTCTCTCCTAGACTTTAACTCCGATTGACTTAAAACTTTGGGCGAATATTCTAAACATATTGTACTATTCAATAATACATTTTTTTTCATTTGGATTTTTTGAAATTTTCAAACCCACGCAACCCCTTAAAACTGGTTTTTTAGGTATAAACGAATATGCATCACATTTTTTAAGTTTCAAACAATGTTTTTAAAGAGTTTCCAAAAAAAAAAACGATTTTTCGAAAATGTTACAGTTGTGTCTTCCCTTAATCGAAAGAATATCAAAATTTGTATAGTTTGAGAACCTCGCGCGTCCAGGTAAATGACATTCGTTTGTCTCGCCCAAAATGTTTCGACGCGCAAAAAACCGTGCTTACTTTTTTAGAAAGATGTTCGTCGATATGAAGACAATCGCGATCGTGCTGCTCATCGTAGCGTCCGCACTGGCAGTTCTCGAGGACTTTAGCGGAGACGCGGTTCGTTTCGATTTTTTTTTACATTTTCATCCTATCAACTTAAAAAAAACGTCACTGACTCACGATTTTTATCATATTTACTTGAAATATAATCGGATATTTTTATATATTTTCATATAAATAAATCAATAAGCTTTTGATACATGTGCATGATCCAAATGTGAGTCTAACCCAAGTGCTAGAAATTAACGAGATCATCCCATGTGACAGCAATTTTTTTTCCGCTTTTTAAGGAATTTTTTAAATAAACCATTGAAACCATTGAACTGGTGTAGCCCCTTAAAATGTCCAATTAGAATATTATGGGAGAACTATCATAAAACATGTTTAATTATAAATGATTAACCCCTGGGCATTTGAAAAAAAACATGTTTTCACTACATCGATTTGACTGTAATTTGGTAAATCATTGTTTTTGAGGTCGCTGAATCCGAATCGGAAATCGGATTTCCAAAATTTGAAATGGCGGATCCAATATGGCGCATGCAAATTCTAAAAATAGTTTGATTCCGACGAAAGTAATTACCTCATGGTTTTCGAGGTTGCTGAATCCGAATCTAAAGTTGGATTCCCAAAATTCAAAATGGCAGATCCAATACGACGGACGCAAATTCGAAAAACAGTTTGATTCCGACGAAAGTGAGTATGTGATGGTTTTGGAGTTCGCTGAATCCGAATCTGAAATCGAATTTCTGAAATAAAAAATGGCGGATCCAATATGGCGGACGCAAATACGAAAAATAGTTTGATTTCGACGAAAGTGAGTACGTGATGGTTTTTGAGTGCGCTGAATCCGAATCTGAGATCGGATTTCTAAAATTCAAAATGGCGGATCCAATATGGCGGGAGAAAATTCGAAAAGTAGTTGGATTTCGACGAAAATTTGTATCTTTAGATGTTTGTGATCGCGAATTTCGAATTTGAGTCCTGGCTCTAATATCTGAAGCTCGTATACATTATGACGAATAAAAATTACCAAACCATTTATGACAAATAATCCATAGTAAAAAATGTAAAAGAATATGTTTTTGGTTTTATATCCCGCTCTCTGCCGAGTCCAGAGACACAAATCGAGGACGTGGCGGTTGTTAACTCCGATGCATTTTTGTACGTTTTTTAAATTAAATATTTATATTGTTTATATTATTTTCAATATTATGTTAGATATTTCTCGCATTTTGGCGCTCAAATTCAAATCAACTCAATCAAGTCAAAACTGAATTTTTCTCCCGGCATATTGGATCCGACATTTTGAATATTGAAAATCCGATTTCAGATTCGGATTCAGGGACCTCGAAAATCATCAGACACTTAGTTTCATCAGAATCAAACTATTTCTCGAATTTGCATTCGCCATAGTGGATCCGCCATTTTGAATTTTGGAAATCAGCTTTCAGATTCGGATTTTGCAACTTCAAAAACCATAAGGTCATCACTTTCGTCGGAATCAAACCATTTTTCGAATTTGCGTCCGCCATATTGGATCTGCCATTTTGAATTTTGGAAATCTGATTTCAGATTCGGATTCAGCAATCTCCAAAACCGTAATACTGAAATTATAGGATGAATGTATGAATTTTTTTTTCCAACACAAAACTGACAGGAAAATTTCATTTTCGCCTGACTGCTAGGGGTTGAAATACTGATTGAATAAAAGTTGTTTGATTTTTAATACAAATCTTCTATCTTTTCTTAGATAGAAACCAAAAACGGTTATATAGATGCCAGTTTCGGAACGAGTTCCGGAATTTCGAAATTAGGTCCCTAGTATCCGAACTCAGTTCCGGAATTGAAAACCTTCCGATATTGCATGCTCTGGTCTCCCCTATCCTTAAAGGGTCTTCTCACTTTAGACCCTAAAAACGGACACTTTCATGATCTTTTTAATGGGTTTATATTATGGATATTGATATAAAAGTTGTTACACTTAATCATTACAGTTTCGAAATAAATAAATAAATATTTTTTTATATATCTACTACTGTGTTCAAAAAATAAGGTGACATTTGAATTTAAACTGCGCGCGTCGAAGGATTTGGAGATTTTTTTTTTAGGTTGGTAATACTGTCAGTGACATCTATGTCAAATTTACATGTCAAAATATTCATTAGTGTTTGAGATACGCGTCGTTTTGTGAGCTGCTAAAAGTGAGTTTTTCGTTGCCACGATAATGCACCATCCCATACTGCACTCGTAATTCGTGATCATTTCGCCAAAAACTCAACCCATATCGTTCCGCAACCACCGTATTCACCTGATCTGGCGCCGTGCGACTTCTGGCTGTTCAGCAAGCTCAAAAGATCGCTCCGGGGACACCGTTTTGATACGATAGAGGAGATTCAAGCCGCAGCGAAGACGGAACTGAAGGCCATCCCGGAAAGTGACTACAATCAGTGTTTCGAAGATTGGAAAATCCGTTGGCATAAGTGCATTGCATCGAGAGGGGATTACTTTGAAGGGGATGAAATTGATTTGGAAAAATAAATAAAGAATTTTCGAAATAAATACAATGTCACCTTATTTTTTGGACACAGCAGTAAGACACTATTTATAGACGAAAATGGAAGTTAAAAAATGTCCTTAAAAATTGTAGGTCTGCGCTGTTGATGAAATCTCGGAGATAAATCATCCGAAACAAAAAAATCAAACGGTTTTAGATTCAGTATGTTAATGGCTATAGCGACGATTATAGCTATATCATACGATTTTTTATATATGCAAAAATAACAAAATAGCGGACATTTTTCGAAAACACAAAAAAGCGTGTTTTTTCACTGTTGTTGGCAACAAAAATAGTAAATGTCAAAATTTTAAACAATCCTTTATATGCGCTATAGCTATAGTTGTAAAGAATATGTGGTTAAGGGTCCAGTCCACTTTGGAGCCACGAAAAAAGGCTATTTTCGCGATTTTTTTTTGAGGATTTTATAAAAGATATGAATAGAAAAGTTGTTGGGCTTGATGAATAAAGTCTCGAAATACATTTTTTTTTAATTTTATTGATTTTTATTCATTTTTGAGTACAAAAACTATTGTTTAACGTAACGCCTCAAAAATAGGTGGGCTAGGTAGGTCCATCACAACTCGGCAACGGCTTGTCTGAAACAAAAAAATCAAAGTCCATCAGATTCAGTATGACACCAGCTACAAAATGATCCTCGGATATAAAGTTTTATCGAAAAATAAAAAAATAGCAGATGGAAACGAAAAAAGTTTTAAAAACGTGTTTTTTCGCAGTTTTTCGGAAAAAAAAGAGTAAAAATCAAAATTTTAAAACCATCGAGGGTCATCTTGTTGTGAATCATATTTACAATATGTGGTTCGAATTTCAAGAGAATTGGTTCATTAGTTTTAGAGATACGATGGAGCTAGATTTTGAAAACGTTGTTTCTAGAAAAACGCGTTTGAAGTTTATACTATAAAAAACTCTTACCTAAACTCAATCGGCAATTCCTGCGCCGTACAAAAATCCCTTCTGATTCCTCATCATCGTCGATTTCTTCAAGTCTGGCTTGCTTGCGATTTTTTGAAATTTTCGAAGTGGACTAGCCCCTTAACATTTCATAAGGATCGGTTCAGTAGTTTCGAAGATTTTATCAACGTCAAAAAACGTTGTTTCGAGAAAAATGCATTTAATATTTGTTTGGGTTACATAGATACATGAAATTTGTTTTTTAATGCACTTCGAAAGTGTATTTATTAAGGCCTTAGGCCACAGTACCAGGTATAAAATCATGTGCGAATTTAACAACTTTTTCCGTATGAAAAAGTGATTCACTCATAAAATTAATTACACATCTATTTAGTATGAACATCAAGCTGTTAGAATTTTTTTTTTCGATGTACAAAATGGCCGTCTACTTGAAACTTCTCGAAACAGTTTTTTTCCAATTGACGTGACAAGTAACTTCAACAATATTCCCTCGATTTACTTCAAATTTAAAAGTTGTGTTCATAATTGAATTTCGAAGAGAGGTGCGTACGGAATGTCTAATTAATCAAAAACTTTTCATTTTATGAGCAGTTATAATAAAAATTTTCACTGAAAATTCATTTCTTAACGCTTAACTTAGCTAGAATCACGTTATAGCCATACTGGGTCCACGGGACCCAGGCGTTTTTAAATTGTTATAAATAATGAAATAATGCATTGAGCGATATGAAAAAAATAGTGAGGTATAATTTGAACCTTGTTTAATAGAAGGATATTGGTTAGAAATCAAAAATTAAGTTTTAAATATGCAAAAAAATTATGCAAAAAAACTCGTGATGAATGACTTTTTTTTTACAAAAATTGCTGTAACTCTTGTAATTATTGACAAAAAAAAGGAAAAAATGTGGTTTTATGATCTGGAAACATTGTACTTTGAAATAGACATAGTGGTTTCTGTGGACTTTTCAAAAAGTATATTTATTTCACTCAACGCAGGTCCGATTAAGAAGGAAAGAATGAAACGCTTGCGCATATAAAAAAATGTATGTTTTTATAGGGAAAAAAAATGGTACGGCATCAAAATAATTTGAAATATAACTCCTGGTTCCCGTGGACCCAGTGTCACTATTAAGGGTTAAGTTCAAATACCTACAACTCCTGAATAAAACAATATTTTTTAAATTCCGTACGTATTTCTCTAGGTATTCTAATGTAGATTGACGAGAATTTTTGTTTTTTTTTTCTAGGTAAAAAATTGTGGATACTAAATGTCACGCCGCGGAGCGCCTAAAAAAAGAGATAACAAAAGAAAATATTAGTATTCGGTCATTTTGTACATCGAAAAAAAAATTCTAACAGCTTGATATTCATACTAAATAAATGTGTAATTAATTCTGAGAGTGAATCCTTTTTTCATACGAAAAAAATTGTTAAATTCGCACATGATTTTATACCCGTTACTGTGGCCTTAGGCCTTAAGTTTAACAACTTTTTTATCAATATCTATAATATAAACCTATCAAGAAAATTCATGAAAATAGCCTTGTTTAGCGTCTAAAGTGAGAAGACTAAAAAAAAACGCTTTTTCTCATTCTTGAAAAAAACAATCGACAATTATCACTCCGACTGTATTTTAGTCATCGCAATTGAACCGTTTGAATTATCGTGCAGCAATGCAGAGCTATATCGGAAGTGCGAGGCCTAGATGAGAGTACCAGAACGATTTGTTATTTGGAAACGGAAAATGGATTGGCACATCCATCAATCCAACTTGTCATGCCTCTCGAATTTCCAGTCGATACACCGGTCACCTACGCGGCTCTCGCATTTCGCAAAGAAGATGTTGCGGGCAACTGTATTACGAGGGGAGAGGCGGTAAGCGTTATCTTTAAGGGCCACACGACCGATACTCGAAACCTCAAGGGGTTAGGCTACTGTGACGATCCGAAAATCAGAGTTATTTGAAAAAAATAATTTTCAAGGAAGAAATAAGATGATTAAAAAATCGTTTGGACATTTATTTGCATCTATGTCAACAATGTTGTGTGCCAAATTTCATTAATAAATATTCATTATTAAAGAAGTTATAAACAATCTCGTGAAGGACCTTTGATCGTAAGGGGCTCAACGGTGTACTTGATTTTGGCCAACCGCTCGGGCTGAACCAAAAAAAAAACGATTTTTTCTCAAAATAGGTAATATTGGCTAAGACTTGACCGAGCTGTTTTTCATTATCATGTTTCAATCGTCGAAAAAAAAAAATTCATTTTTTACTCGATTTTTCGAGGAAAAGTCACATCGTTATTGTTGATAACTAATTTAAAAAATATGTCAAGAAGAAAAATGTCGGTCATGGCTAAAGTACTATTACACTGAATAAGTGTACCAAATTTCAAGTCATTCTGTTGGTTAGATTTCGGGAAATCGTGTACACCGTTTTGAAAAATATAATTTCGCGAAAAATGCGCTTGAGGGCCATTATCCCCCAAAGCGGAGATGAGCGGAAGTAGGAAAAAAATAACCAATCAAGCGCTGAATTCATGTCCATCAAAGCTGCGTGGGGCGATTCTATTGGTTGTTTTTTCCTAGCTCCCCTCGTCACCATTTTGGCAGATGATGGCCCTACGACCTTATATACTTTTGGATGGTCGGAATATAAGGCTTCTCTTGGGTTAAAAAAAATACTAATAAAGCAATAAAAATCAAGTTTGAACGGTTTATTTTTCATATCTGTAGATACTTAAGGGGTTAGGCCACTCTAGAGGCCGAAAAAATAGGCTTTTTGGGGATTTTTTTTTAGAAAAACTACACAATAAATCGAGATTACAAAAAAGGGTGTTTATCATACATATCAGTGACTGTATACAATAATTTTTTTGAAGCGATTAATTTCAAAATGGCGCCTGTGCAGCGTTTATTTCAAAACTGTATTTTTTAAGTTGGCCGGAAACATAATTCAGACAATTTTCAACCGATTCACTTGAAATGTTGAATATATCTTGAAAAATACATTGTCTATGGAAGTACGTAGGATTTTTTTTATATTGCATAGTACATTTGTTATTAACGATTAACTGACGATTTTTTAGGCAAATTTTTCACTTTGCAAAAATTTCCAAAGTGTAGTCTAAGGCCTTAAATCAATTTTTTATTTTCCAAAAGATAAAAAATGGCGGCCCAGTGGCCGGAAAACAGAGAACGCCTTTGTTGGGCCCTCCACGGGCGGACTCGTTGGAGACGTTCACGAGCACCGAGAACGAAATTTTTTTTTCGCAATCTTCGAAACTTTTTCTAGCCATGTGCCCACGATTGTTACAAATTATTTATTTCTGCAAATTTGGCACCATTTTGAAAAAAAAACGCATTTTCGACTTAAAGAACGGCCGTAAGGGGCCAGTCTACTTTGGAGCCACGAAAACAGGCTAATTTCGCGATTTTTTTTGCGGATTTTATAAAATATATGAATATAGAAGTTGTTGGGCTTGATAAATAAAGTCTTGAAATACATTTTAAAAAATTGTTCAATTCCTTTTTATTCATTTTTAAGTACAAAAAGTATAGTTTAATGTAACGCCTCAAACATAGGTGGGCTAGGTAGCTCCATCGCAACTCGGCAACGGCTTGTCTGAATCAAAAAAATCAAAGTCCATTACATTCAGTATGACACCAGCTACAAAATGACCCTTGGATATGAAGTTTTATCAAAAAATGAAAAAATGGCAGATAAAAAACGAAAAAAGTAAAAAAAAACGCGTTTTTTCACAGTTTTTGGCAAAAAAAAGAGTAAAAATAAAAATGTTTAAACCATCGAGGATCATCTTATTGCGAGTCATGTTTACAATATGTGGTTAAAATTTCAAGAGAATCGGTTTATTAGTTTTAGAGATACGATGGATCTAGATTTTGAAAACGTTGTTTCGAGAAAAACGCGTTTGAAGTTTATCTATGATCGGCCGAGCGCGCTATACCCTCCGGTAGACGAAATGAGGTCCTGACGTTCAGGTACAAAAAAAATGCTTAGAGAGCTCGAATTTTTAAAAATGTTGACACAATATTTCTGAATGTATGTACTTTGGTATGTATGAAGGGGGATGGAGGTGGATTTGCCAAACCACAACCCCTAGAGGTCGGCGCCGAGAGACAAAATGTTCAGAACAATCCGGGCTTTATTTTTTACCACAGCGCCGAAGTCGTGGAAGTTGATTTTGGGGGTGAAAAAGTCGGGTGAAGTTTTACAAAATCAGTTTTAATTCGATAACTCTTTAGGAAAAATTCATACAATTTTTGTTCGAATGGGAACGTTGTAGCCCTTAAAAAGATACGTTGATCGGGTATTTGATCATCCCTCTCCAATAATATCTTCCCCCCGAAAAAAATGGTTGAAGAATTAAAAAAAAATTGTTTATTGAATAATTCAAAAACAATCGATTTTTCGGGGATGGTTTAAATGTACGAAATGTAAAGAATAATTTTCTCGGTATTTCCGTTTCTTCAGACTGCCCTTGAATTTTGCTTTTTCCAACTCCTCTCGGAAATTCCGGGAAAACTATTGACCGAAAATAATGAGATACGAGTTTGGCGCCATGGACAAAAATGTAGCTGAGGTTTCAAGCTACAAATCGTCCCACGGCGGCGAATTCGTGCGGTCAATAGTTTTTCCAGAATTTCA
This sequence comes from Ophion ellenae, assembly GCA_963210295.1. Lineage (NCBI taxonomy): Eukaryota > Metazoa > Arthropoda > Insecta > Hymenoptera > Ichneumonidae > Ophion > Ophion ellenae. Next base: position 7,367,636 of record OY723397.1, read on the forward strand.
TTTTGAATGTTGAACCCCCGAGAGGGGTTGGAAAATCAAAATTCAAGGTTAGTCCATAGAAAGGAAAATATAGAGAAAATTATTCGTTACATTTCGTATATTTCAACCATACTCGAAAAATCAATTATTTTTGAGTTATTCAATAAACAATTTTTTTTTTGTATTGCAACAATTTTTTTCGGACTGAAGATATCGGAGAGTGATGATCAAATACTCGATCGACGTGTCTTTCCACGGGCTACAACGTTCCCATTTGAACAAAAAGTGTACGAATTTTTCCTAAAGAGTTACTGAATTAAAACTGACTTTTCAAAATTTCATCCCACTTTGTCACTCCCAAAATGAACTTCCACGACTTCGGCGCTGTGGACAAAACTAAAACCCGGATTTTTCTGAACATTTTTTCTCACGGCACCGACCTCGTAGGGGTTTTAGTTAGGCATCAATCCACCCCCGTCCCCCTTCATCCCTTAAAAAAAGCCCTGCGCCCCAATTTTTCGACAAACTTGGATTTAGCACCCGCGGCACCTACATAATCACCTGTCGAAAAACTGGCCTTCTTCTATTTTCCGATTCCGGGGATTTTCAGCGAAGCACGATTGTACTAAATACAAATTTGGCATTTCAACAGTTGTCGTATCCTCATTAGTTGTTTTCGAAAATATAGTTAGGCGCTTTAAGTTCGAAATGAAATTTTGAATTTCTATCCGCTATTTTGGATTTTAGACCAGTCATATCGAGATGTAGCGAGGTTGAAAAAAAATCCCACAATACGTGTCTTTACGCCGACACACTTCATTCTCTGAGGGCCAAATCCAAAAACTTTTGCTGTCGAAGTTTGCGTTGCTGGAATGGACCAAAAAGTCTTTCTCGTTTTTTAAATTTCTCTCTTTCTTTTATTATCCAAAGTATTTCGTATTTTCAGCTTTAGTTTTTGGATCTCCGATGAGGATCTTTAACAAACCTTAGAGTGCTGTTCGTAGTCCGAACAGGTGTAAAAAAAATCATTGCGTTTCAACGATGCAAACTTTAACATCGTGAAATCGTGTGATGTGCAATTTTTTCGTGAAGGTACCTTAAGGGGCTATCCCAGTGTCAACGATAAAAATTTGGGTGATTTTCGGGAATTTTTTGGCCGAAAGGTACTCAATTAAATGTTTCGGAAATTTGAGAATATATTTAGCTATATGTGACCTATGTTACAAAATTTTTTCATAGAAAAATATTGAGATCCAAGCGACTTGTGCGCTGCCTTCGGAGGCGCCAAACAAAAAAGTTCCTCCACTGCTGACATGATTCCGGCCGATTGAGTTGCTGAAACCGAAAAATGTCGTTAAACTGGAAGGTATTTCCTGTACAATGACGTGGGACTTTCGAAATATCTGACAAAATGGCGTAGTTATGAAAAAAAAAGTCTGTTTTCTTGCCTATAGAATGGTCGTTTTTCAATGCCAAATCGTCAATTTTCATCCAATCAAAAATATCCTACGTCATTGTAGAGTAAATATATTCAAGAGTACTCAGTTCAAACTTCAAGTCAATCGGATAATTACTCTTTGAGTTACAATGTCAGCAAATTTGAAAAATCTTATTTCGAGAAAAACGCGTTTAAAGATTTAACTATCGATTTTTGCATGATAAAATGATATTGATATAAATGACATAAATGATAATGTGATAATGATAAATATTCTTGAGAGTATAAATTGTCGAAAATGGCAAAAAAAAATCGATTTTTTTCACACTGGTATAGTCACACTGGTATAGCCCTTTAATAATATCCATTTAGGACCTTGATTGACCCTTTGCTCGAGGCTTTCCAAAATTCAGTATTTTCCTTCGTGTAATTTCGTTGCTGATGTCGTTCGTCTTCCTCACTATCGTCATTGTATGTTGGAGATCAATCGAATGCTTGCTCATTCTTGTCTTCGTCAATTTGTGTTCCAATACCAAACAAGGTGGCAAAGACCGTTCTGTTCCACCCGGTCGAGATTAACCCTGATCTGTCTGTCCTCGTCGCATGGATGACACCTGCCTCACTACTGCCCGACAGCGACCACAATATTGTGGATCACACCGTTGCAGTTTATCGCTTCGATAAGTTGACCGAGAATCAGTGGACACATTTTCTACAAAACTACAATGACTATAGACCTATCGGGTGTGGTCAAATGTAAGTAGATACATTGAATTGTTACTTTTACCAAAACCTCTCTCATGCCGACGCACCGGTGTACGAATTATCGTCCATTCGAGGTCCCACGAATTTCGATCATTTTCTTTTTTCGTGCCCTCGGTTTTACCTTCCCAACCGTTAAAATCGTTTCAAATATCGCATATAAAGCATAAACAATGTGTCACCGAAATATAGTGAAATACACGTGATAACACTCACGTATTAAAAGTACACTTTTTTCAGCACTACTATTATGGGGTCTTCTCACTTTAGATGCTAAAAAAAGGCTTTTTTCATGATTTTTTTTATGGGTTTATATTATAGATATTGATATAAAAGTTGTTACACTTCCAAAAAAACATTACATTTTTTTAAATGTATTCATGTAACCCCAACAGACTACAAACGCGTTTTTCGCAAAACAATGTTTTTCGACGACTTGTTGATGAAATCTTTGAAACTACTGAACCGATCCTTATGAAAAACCGCATATTCTTTACAACTATAGCTATAGGACGTATCAGGGATTTTTTTAAATGTTGATATTTTCTCTTTTGCCAAAAAACGGTGAAAAAAGAACGTTTTTTTTTTTTTTTTCGAAAAATGTCCGCCATTTGGTTATTTTGCATATATCAAAAATCGTATGATATGCGCTATAGCCATTAACATACCGAATCTAAAACCGTTTGATTTTTTTGTTTCGGATGATCCATCCCCGAGATATCATCAACAGCGCAGACCTACAATTTTTTTAGGACATTTTTTTAACTACCATTTTCGTCTATAAATGGTGAGTTAAAGGAATAACTTTTTTTTAATGTATTATGAAAATGTATTAATTAAGGCCTCAGGCCACAGTAACGGGTATAAAATCATGTGCGAATTTAACCATTTTTTACGTATGAAAAAGTGAACCACTCATAAAATTAGTTACACATCTATTAAGTATTAATATCAAGCTGTTATAAAATATATGTTTTTGATTTTTCGATGTACAAAATGGCCGACTACTAACATTTTCTTTTGTTATCTTTTTTCAGGCACTTCGCGGCGTGACATTAAGCATCCACAGTTTTTTACCTAGAACAAAAAACAAAAAGTCTCGTCAATCTGTATTAGAATACCTAGAGAAATACGTACGGAATTTCAAAAACATTGTTCTATTCAAAAGTTGTAGATATTTGAACTTAAGCAATGAATTTCCTCTGCGAAATGCAATTAGGAACATAAATTTTTAATTTGAAGTAAATCGAGTGAAAATTGTTGAAGTTATTTGTCACGCCAATTTGAAAAAAGCTGTTTCGAGAAGTTTCAAATAGATGTGTAATTAATTTAATGAGTGAATCACTTTTACATACGAAAAAAAAGGTTAAATTCGCACATGATTCTACACCCGTTACTGTGGCCTAAGGCCTTATGTAATCTGTTACAAAGTAATTGAATTATCAATTACAGGAGTAATTGTAATCCAACTGTAAATTACTTTTTGCCCATCTCTACCTGCCCCTCTGCGCTCTCTACTTGCGGCGCGCGATCCGAATCCGAGTGGTGAGGCACAGCGTTGACGGGCTGCAACGATTGAGGTTGTTCGATTTTGGCTTTGAGACTTTGGGAAAATATTCTACATATATAGAGCTATTGTTTAAGGGATAACACCACTCTAGCGGCAGAAAATAACGCCTAACTTTAACAATTTATTTTGGGAGTATGAAAAAAGGAGTACGATTTCTTTTGAGAGGCTTTATTTAACACATATTAAAGTATACAACAAAAAAAAATTATTATAACTTGTATACAAAATGGCGGCGACAGAGCCCATCTTGAAAAACCTGCTTTTTACAAATAGCTTCACGGGAGTACGGTTTTCTCGTAAAGTATAAGACCTGGAACAAAAACCCAAAAAAATTATAATCTTTATATTATTAGCTATGGGACTACGTAAGGATTTTTTGTTTATCAAATTTTGAGAACATGGCGCACTTTGAAAGAAATAAATCGATTTTTTGACCAAAAGATAAGCAGTAAATTGTTTATAAAAAAAAAGTTAACATTTAATTTTTTTTAAACGGCTACGTACTACCATAGAGAATGTAATTGTGAAGCTACTGTCGAAATTTAAAATCGATCCATGCAAAGGTGTTCGAGTAATCCGTCCTCCCAGTTTGAAAAAAGTGGTTTCGAGAAAAACGCGTTTCAACTTGTACGAGGCGCCTGAAAGAAGTCCGAGGCGCTGCGGCAAAATCGACAATTGAACCTTTAAAAAAAAATAGTTTCGCTACAGGACCAATTGCATATTGTTTTTTATGACCCTAAAGTATTTTTTAAGTCAACGGTTAAAAATGTCATCGAAAAAATAGTCCTCACTGGTACACGGTTGTGGCCGTAAATATTAGCTGAAACAAAATTTGTAAAAAGATTATTAATCAGTATGAAAGCCGCTATCTTGCCATGGATGTTTTTTTTAATTAAAATTGACAAAATGGCGGCAGTTTAAAAAAAAAGTATCGAATCTAGGCGATTTTTTCGACGGTTTTTCGTTAAAAAAAAATATGGCGATTAACAACAAAAAAAGCTTCCATCGCAAGATAAAGAATTGTGTGAAGAATGTGTCGTAAAAATATGATCGGATAGCTTGAAAACTATTCCTTTGAGAGTGTACACCGTTTTGAAAAACGACATTTCGAGAAAAACGCGTTTAAAGTTGCGAGTGCGCAATTTTCATATAAGTTGTCTACTTACATTCGATTTTTTTCGATTCGATTTTCGATTACGAAAATCGATTTTTTGAAAATTTTACACCGTGATGATCCCTTAAAGAAAGAAAAAATCGATTTTTTTATCGTTGTAAATGTATATCCCGTCTCTAATCGTAAAAATCCGTCGGCCATGTATATTCCTAATTCGGCGATACTAATTGTTGTCCCTGCTCGGATGTATTTTTGTCCCAGCCGTTACGCTGATTGCAACGACGACGTGAGTGCGATAGTCTCGTCGGTGCAACAACCGACGGCTGCTGAGCCAGGCTGGTGGCACGGAGGGCCAGTTAAACGAAAGTGGGCGCACGTAGCGGAATATAAAGCACGCGACGAGCTGACACCGGCAGACCAATCTCAGGACGGGGTGGTATCGGCAGAGCAATCTCAGGACGGGGTGGTATCGGCAGAGCAATCTCCGGACGGGTTGGCATCGGCAGAGCAATCTCCGGACGGGTTGGTATCGGCAGAGCAATCTCCGGACGGGTTGGCATCGGCAGATCAATCTCCGGACGGGTTGGCATCGGCAGAGCAATCTCCGGACGGGTTGGCATCGGCAGAGCAATCTCCGGACGGGTTGGCATCGGCAGAGCAATCTCCGGACGGGTTGGCATCGGCAGTGCAATCTCCGGACGGGTTGGCATCGGCAGAGCAATCTCCGGACGGGTTGGCATCGGCAGTGCAATCTCCGGACGGGTTGGTATCGGCAGAGCAATCTCCGGACGAGTTGGTATCGGCAGAGCAAACTACGGACCAGTTGGCAAAGCAACCTGACGCCCCTTCGGAACCGCCACAGTTTCCAGCCTCGCCGTCGTTAGCGAAACGAGTCGCCGTGAGGTTGAAAGCGGTAATTACGAAAATCTCGTCGAAGACTAAGAAAACCTTTCAACAATTCATGAATTGGATACGTAAAATTATGAAGCGAAAACCACCAGCGCAGAAACAACAAGATAAATCCGATGGCGCATAATGCCGATGACTATATGAATCGGGTCGATGTTACCGATTGCTACAAGCATCCTAATGCTGATGGGGGGGGGGGGGGGAGTATTATTCGCAACATTATTTACATTATTCAGTTTCTTTTTAGAATCCAAGTTCTCGTTTGCAATAGACAAACTGATTAAACGTGTATTTCTATTCGAATGGCATTGTAGCGCAAATAAAAACGTGATAGGAGCGGGGAGAAAAGAAAGTTCGATAAAAAACAACCCGTAATGTATTCAATAAATGGTCTCCTGTATTGCAACGTTGACTCTAATTATTCCCACGAATATTCCATCATTATACCCTCAAAGGCAATTATTACTGGTGTTATCATATTTTTATTTTACGAATATCATGGAGTTTTCGAAAGCTCGAAATTACGTCGGGCAACCGCAAAAAACCCGTTTCCGTACACACTCGACGTCTTTTTTTAACGGATTACGCCTAGTTGTGAAAGTGAAAAAATCACTTTGTTCAAAACTAATATATTTGGACAGCATATCATGTTATAAATGGTCCCTGAAAATTTCAAGGTAATCGGATCAAAATTGAAAATGTTATAGGCTGTTGTGTTGATGCCCGTTGTAACGCCCAGAACGTCGTCCGAAACTTTAAACGCTTTTTTTTCTCGAAAGTACGTTTTCAAAGTCGGTGACCAAAACATCTGAAAAACTATTGCATCGATCTTTCTGAAATTTTTAGACACGGCACACTTGAACCCCCCCCCCCTTTTTTTATCTCGAATTCTTTTACTTCGCATAATATTCTAAATGTCCGGGTACTGAAAGACATGGAATTTCATTGGGAATTATCAGCATAGTAACGGGTAAGGTGAGATTATAAATGTTGTAATAATCCCACCAAAAGTAGAGAAGAGAAAGGTGTCCCGTGTATATGGGTGATTTGACACTCTATGGATGATTTAATCCGGGGGAAGCATGTTTCCTATATACAGGGGACACATGATACCATTGCCTACATCTTCAGGATCAGTAATATGGATATGCAATAGAAAATGTTGGAATTGTTATAATCTCATTTAATGTTCATTAACCTTTCGTTGTCACCTTTACTTGGAGAATCATGATTTCCACACTAGGCCAATTTGATCCAGTTTGACAAGCCTATCAATTGGATGACTATGATAAAATTCATGAACATACTTTAAATATTGCATAATATGTGCCGGAAATTATTATATAAAAAATCAGATGGCAGCATGGAAAAAAGCCGTAAAGAGAAAAAGTCGCAATAAAAGGCTGGCGACGCTGGGTCGTGTAAAGCCACAGCGACAACAAAGGGTTAAACTGACTTTTATCCACAGTTTCATCATAGTCAAATTGCAGCTTTTTTTTCATCTAAATCAACAAATAATACATTTTACTGCTTACTTTAGCTCCCTTCAATTTTAAATCTACTCGAGTCTTTTCTTTTTATTTTAATTAAGTTTAATCTAAAAACCCAAACGAACCCAAAACAATCAACATATGTAGGTAGCATCTATGACAAAATCTACTTTGTTAAAAACACATAAGTATCTAATAAATTCAACATATTATTATTTATAATTTGACCACATGTACTGTTTCTATTGAATAACCTTAAATCAGGTAAGCAGGTGTTTTATTTTCATCTTAGATTAATTATCTTTTCCAAAATTACCTAACCCTTTTTCATCTACTTTTTAGTTTTGAACTTTCTCAATGAGTTCGGAAGCCCAATGCTAAGATATTCTCTTTGATGATGATTTTAGCTTTGGAGCAGGCAGTTCCTTCACAACTTGATATTTAATGATTGCACTAATATCATCTTGTATAGGCCACATCGAACGTTTTGTGAGAGAACTAATGGGAGAAATGAAAAACAATAACTAAGAGACACTTGATCCGGGGGATCAACTCTCGCATAAAAGGTGTACCAAGTGTCCCCTAACCAGGTTAGTAGCTCAACAAGCTAGGAGAAAGAGGAAAATATATAGTGTGCATTTGCTCGCAACGTAACAGCGGCCTGAAAATATGGCCAAATTCCGATTTTTTTCTGAGACACGGTTGGTGAAAAAGAGGCGCATTGTTTTAACGCAAAGTCACATATATTGAGTATTTTTAAAAAATCACCAGGAAATACAGAAAAACAACAAAAACATGTCCGCCGCCAAGCGGGTGATTCAAGTTAATAATAAATACGAGTCGTTGAGGATCGTCAATTTTTTTAATCATTTTTTTTAACAAAGTGACATTAAATTATGTGGCGAGCATACAAAATCCATGAAAAAAATTCGCAATTTTTACGTAACCATTAAACAATGAACATATCTTTTTTTAAAGTGAGATCGTCAACGACCTTTAAATGTTGCTCATCGTATCTCCTCCAAATTTGGAAATAATGCTCCAAGTGGTTCTCGAGATATCATGTCCACCGACTTTGAAAACAGTGTTATGTGAAAAACACGTTTAAAGTTTGAAGTATGATACTGCTATAATATTTAAGTGGAGAGTTTTTAACTTTAACCCTAGTCATCAACTCCCGGGCCATATAAGCCCTCGGCGGCAATTGCAGCTTCATGGAAAGAGAATTGTTTTTATCTGCTCACGATTATGGATGTCGCAGTATTCAACGCAATTTCGTCCAATGCAGATATCCAATTCCTGGATTATCGGCAAATACGCTGTTGGACCTTCATTAAAAGTGTATGCGCCAATATTGGCAGCAATTTTTACAATTAATGCACCGTTGTTGTAGACTTTCGGAATGGTATGCCAAATATTGTTGTTTATGTCCCCGTTTGAAAGTAAAACCTGCTACACATGTCTCCAATAAATTTTATTCCGAAAGATTTTCATATATTGGACCAATTGCTTTCATGACATCATCGTGAAGTGGCGTTTTATGTTCATACTGCTGCAGTGTTCCTGCCTTTCTTTGCTGTCACAAGCACCACGACTCTGAACCTGGCGGAAAATAATCATGGCAAGGTTCTTTGTCCGTTGAACACTTGTGGTAAAATGTAGGCCGTGTAGTATCCTTCATTTTCGTCACTGAATTGCAATTTCTTCGCATGGCGAGGTCGTAATAAACTGTGAGTCCATCGATAGGTTTTCCGGTCAATTTTCCTCTACCTGGCCCGACGTTTCTTTGCAAGCGCGAAGTCTTGTACCCATTCGTTTTGATACGTGGCCTACACATTTTTTTCTATGACAATAGAAGGACCGCACGGAAAAACTTCCATTATTCCTTTATACGTTTTCGAGTCACTGTCACCTGCATAATTGGTATATTTTATTTCGTAACTGGATTCAGATCGTTTGAACATTTCGCAGATTGCGTCTACTTGCATTTTTGCCGCCGAACCTTTCTGATTAGCAGAACAATTCTCTTGATGAGATTGAAACCACTCGAGGCATTCCACCGTGTTTATCTTATCTGTCCAGGATTCGCAAGCCTCGCAAAACTACATTTCGTTAAAATGTCCAGAACTTTACCACTATAGTGACCAATGATGGTTGAAACGTCATGTCTGGAACTGAATAGCCGTTTTCTTTATGTCCCTTCTCCACAACAGTAGGTCCTTTGTTTGAGCCCTCTATTTCTTCCCAGTTATTCGCTGCCATTGTCGTATTTTTTTCTTCTACTGTCACATTCAGAAGGGATGAGAACATAAACTTTCGTTTCCCTCTTTGTTGCCTACGCCTGGCGCAATAGCACGGGATGAGGGTAAAAAGGGAGGGAGGGTCTCGTTTCCACAATGTTTATCTCTACAACGCTGCAAGTCCGTTTTTCAACTTTACAATGACTTACTTCGTATCTGTACAAACCGGAAATCCACCAACTGTACAAGAGTCAACACCTGATACACCAGCTGTTGTAGAGTTAACAAGAATATTGTCCAGTTGAACGTTGAGTACTCAAAGTTCTTGTAGAGTTGATACATTGTAGAATTAATGCATATTGCAAATCCCACATTGTGTAGTTGATACAAATCCGAATAAATACGTTGTAGGGTTAATCATAAGGCTAGATCGTTGTAGAGGTTCAATATTGCAAACTTCAGACTCTTGAACAGTCGGTGGATTTCCGGTTTGTACAGATGAGAGATAAGTCATTGTAAAGTTGAAAAAAGGACTTGCAGCGTTGTAGAGATAAACATTGTGGAAACGAGACCCTCCCAAAAGGGAAAGGTAAGGCTGCAAGTGCCCCCGTGGTTAAGAGTTATGTAAGGCACTTCGACAGGTGCGACTACCGTTTACAGACTTTCTGTTTAATGCCGAGTACCGTCCAGTTGGGCGGTCAGAGACATAAGGAAATTAGTTTGGCAGGTTGAAGAAGTGGAACAAAAAATAGTGCAGTACCTTACTTTGTCGAATGACGTTAGAGGTAGACGATGGGACGCGTACGCACTGCGTTTACAATGTTTTTCGGATATCTCTGTGGGTCGCTTCGCGAGAATAAAAGCTCGTAATCGGTTTACAATCGGACCGTGTTACTTCGGCACAAATAGAAATACTGGCTTATTGTAAAGAAAAGGAACTTAGATTATTAGATGCGGAACAGAAATATTAAGAAACCAGTCCACTTTGAAAATTTCAAAAAATCGAAAGCAAGGAAGACTTGATGAAACCGACGATGATGAGCAATCAGAAGGGATTTTGTACGATGCAGGAATTGCCGATTAAAGGGGGTAGCCGGTTAAGGGGGGTCTGACGGCCCCCACCGAGTTTGATCGAATCGACCCAAAAACCTGAAAGAGGGCTGAAAAACAAAATTTTAGAGATATTTTTTAACCCCCTAAACCCTTATGAAAACACCATAATCGCAAAAAATGCGTTTTTTTGATGTTTAATTTTTTTTTGAGCTTTCAAATGCATTTTAAAGCGGTTTTAACACAACCAAAATTTTGTTTCAGATGTGTAGACATGCCCTGAATTTTTCCAGATTTTTTCGTAAAGTTAAATCATGTGCAACATAATTTTAATGGCAAAAAACCGTAAAAAATCGTCATTTTTTGTATTTAATGCTATGGTTTTTATTGACGTATTAATGGTAAAAAATCGTGCACCATAGCATAGAAAGCTACTATCTTCCTCTACAAAATGACGCTAATTGGGCTCAATTCGGTCGTCTCTAGCGTCCGAAAATCAAACTTGAATAAATTCCGTTTTTATAATTTGAGCATTTTCAGTTACGAAAATGACACAAAATCATATTTTTCAATTATTTTTTTTAATAAAAGTACATTTTGGGGTTTCTGAGGTCGCCGATTACAAATTTGATGTCAAAAATTAGTTTTGTCACATGACAGCTGTCAAAACGAAGAAAAAATATTTTAATTTTTGAAATTTTTTAAAAAAGCTATGGGAACGATATTAATAAGGATTTTTTAGGTCGCTGATTATAAATTCATTCTTATACACGAATTTTTAATCGTAACAGCTGTCAATAGTTATATTAACAAACAAAAAATTACGTATTATTCAGAAAAAAAATTTGGAATTCCCCGACTAAACTGTCACCTGGCGGAGAAAATCCCAACTTGTACCTTATTAAGCCACGTACCCGAGTGCCTAAGGCCACCGTACCCACGTGGGCCTTAGGCTCGTATGCCCCTCCGCACGGTACTGCGCATGCCCACTACGCACTGACGCATCGAGAACCCCGCTCCACGCGGTCTCTCTTTCTCTCTGTGTTCAGCCGCCGTCCAGTACACACGTCATGCGACGCGCTCTGCTCCGTTAAACAAATCTATTTGTTTTGTTAACAGCGTTTTTTTAATTTATCGTTTAACCTGCCTATCTCAACACGAAGTGATTGAAGCAGTATTCTAAGGTGAGTTTGAATATCAATTTAAATATCAATCAACATAAAAATTGATTTATAATCATAACCTCAATCTACAATCGTTTGCCTCATAGTCGACTTGAAATCGTACAGAAGGTGGCCGTCAACTTCAAGTTGTTGTTTAGTTCACTCACATGAAAAGAATTAAAAAAAAGCAAAAAAAAAACAAAACTAAGACGAAACGATATTTCAATAAAAAAATGATTTGGAATACAATAATTTATTTCTGTTTTGTTTACCGATGTTTTCAACATTTTTTTTGTTTTGATTTACAATTTTTAATGTACTTTCGATTTTCGTTACTTTTGTTCTATTTGTTTTTTTAATTATGGTTTTTTTTTATTCCGGGTTTCAGTTACTTTTTTCATTTTTTTCAAAAAAAAAAAAATAATTTGTTAATCATAATAAAAAAAATAACAATGTTCTTTTTTTTTCTTTAGGAAAAACTGTGCGATGCCACCGAAAAAACGAAAATGTACGGCTGGTGAAAGGTGCATAAGATGCAACAGATTGTTGCGTTATGATACCGGAAAACAGAAGTCCATTTCTTCAGATGATGACGTACACTTATATACTAAACTACTAGGTAAACGAGTAGAGAAAGGTGACGTTTTATGTCATCTGTGTCGTTCCGCAATCGCTAAATCCCGAACGGTTTCACCATCGACGAGCAGTGATTCTGATCCTGAAGAAAATCTTCAGTTGGATTTTAATCCCGAAGAAAATCCTCTGCCAAACGTCAATCCCGAGGAAAATCCTCTGCCAGATGTTGATCGCGAACAAAATTCTGTCGATCCTGTAGAGAGACATTCATCAACACTCTCCAATTTGACAGTATCAGATGACACAGAACAATCTTCGGAACAGTCTTCGCAACAATTGTCACGGTCGGAGTCTGGATCTTCCACAGGACAGTCATCACAATCTTCTAAGGACCCTCCTTACGTTCTTCGTCCAAGAGAACCGGACTATGAAATGATCGAGATGCCTTTCAACAGAGTTACCGCGACTCACAAATGTTGTTGCGTATGTCTTACTCCAATTACGACATCTCCGGTTGTTCCGTTTAAAGCGAGGTTACAGGTATTTATAAGTTCACGAATTTTCATTCCAAAAGGCAATCGCTGTTGTCCTGTACATCTTATCAGTGAACGTATGTACGTTGACGAAATTTCAAACTTGAAAATATTTTCGAATACTTGTACTATCAGTTCTCAAGAGTTGGCATTATTTTTGGATGCACTGTCCAAAAAATGCGACAACAGTATTTTAGACAGAGTAGATGATTACAATTTATCGGCAGAGCGCATAAAATCGCTAACTGGATACACAGTTGCAGAAATCAAGACTCTAAAAAACATGTTGGTCACTTTGCGAAATTCTCAAAATCGCAGTATTAATCAAGCTCTTTTAATATTCCTTTTTAAATTAAGAACTGGAAATTCCAACACAATCACTGCGTCAATTTTCGATATCAAATCTGAACAACTAGTATCTGCTTATTGCAAATCGGTTTTGGATTCATTCGCGAAAGACGTCTTTCCACTTCGTTTCGGAGCTCGGGCATGTTCTCGCGAAGATTTAATTGCTAATCACACGTCGCCTTACGTAAAAAAATTACACGGATTTGAAGATCGCCTGCTCTTGATTGCTGATGGTTCATACCTTCGACACCAAAAAAGTAGTAATAATTGTTACCAAAAAAAATCTTTCTCTGGTCAGAAAAAGTGTCCACTCTGTAAACCCTTCACAGTTTGTGCCACAGATGGATATGTAATAGATGTTTACGGACCGTAGAAGCAATTGTGAATGATGCGAAAATCTTACAACATGTACTAAGTGATCCGAACGGCTTGAGATCAATCCTCAAAAAAGGGGATGTTTTATACTTGACAGGGGGTTCAGAGACGTCAAAGATTGGTTAGAATCTCAAGGGTTCGTTGTGTTGATGCCAGCGTTGAAAGGCAAAAGAAAGCAACTTCCAACAAATGAAGCAAACGAAAGTCGATTTGTTACGAAATTGAGGTGGGTGGTAGAGGCTGTCCACGGTATAATCGGTAGTAAATTCAAACTCTTGCATAATCAGTTTAACAACAACATGTTGGATTCAGCGATGCTTTATTGCAAAGTAGCGAATTTTTTGGTTAATGAGTTTGGAAAAAGACTGAATTGCGATACCGTTTTACAAGATCAAATTGCCGAGCAAATGTTGAAAAGAAAAGACGTTGACAATTCTTTAGCGAAAGTTGTGGAAGAACAAAACTGGAATAGGAAGAAAAGGATCTTCAAACCGTTAACATCAAATGACGTATTAGACTTTCCGGAAATGACAGAGCAAGATTTGAAGATCCTTTTCACTGGCTCGTACCAGTTATCGCAAACTGTTTCATACTTAGCTGAAATGTATACCGAAGAAGGACTTTTGAATATGCAATACTTGTTGGAGGACGATACCATTTTGAAATGTGAAGTTAAATCAAGACATATAAACAAGAAAGTATACAGATGTTACGTTCAGTACGACCCTAACAGTATTGGATATAACGGTATAAAAAACTACGTATGTGATTGTGCAAATGGGCTAAGAACTGTTGGTTGCTGTGCCCACGTTGCAACAATCATTTACTTTTTAAGTCATGCACGGTATTTGTCCAAAATCATCCGCCCAGCTCAAATTCTAACGAATCTATTTCACGTTGATAATGTCGAACCTGTTATTGAAGAACACAGTGACGAAGATTAACAACATAACAATCATGTTGCAATGTATGTATTACTTGTGTCTGTTTAATGTATATATTAGATGAATGTATGTAATATTATTATAAATAAAGAGATTTTTTAAAATACAATGACTTTTAATTATTGAAAAAACCGAAATAGCAAATACCATTTTCATTTGATGACATGTGTAATTTTTTTTTTTTGTTAGCTGTTTAACATCAAATTTGTAATCGGCGACCTCAGAAACCCCAAAATGTACTTTTATTAAGTAAAATAATTGAAAAATATGATTTTGTGTCATTTTCGTAACTGAAAATGCTCAAATTATAAAAACGGAATTTATTCAAGTTTGATTTTCGGACGCTAGAGACGACCGAATTGAGCCCAATTAGCGTCATTTTGTAGAGGAAGATAGTAGCTTTCTATGCTATGGTGCACGATTTTTTACCATTAATACGTCAATAAAAACCATAGCATTAAATACAAAAAATGACGATTTTTTACGGTTTTTATGCCATTAAAATTATGTTGCACATGATTTAACTTTACGAAAAAATCTGGAAAAATTCAGGGCATGTCTACACATCTGAAACAAAATTTTGGTTGTGTTAAAACCGCTTTAAAATGCATTTGAAAGCTCGAAAAAAAATTAAACATAAAAAAAACGCATTTTTTGCGATTATGGTGTTTTCATAAGGGTTTAGGGGGTTAAAAAATATCTCTAAAATTTTGTTTTTCAGCCCTCTTTCAGGTTTTTGGGTCGATTCGATCAAACTCGGTGGGGGCCGTCAGACCCCCCTTAACCGGCTACCCCCTTTAGGTAAGAGTTTTTCATAGTATAAACTTTAAACGCTTTTTTCTCGAAACAACGTTTTTAAAATCTAGCTCCATCGTATCTCTAAAACTAATAAACCGATTTTCTTGAAATTCGAACCACATATTGTAAACATGATTCGCAACAAGATGATCCTCGATGGTTTTAAAATTTTGATTTTGACTCTTTTTGCGAAAAACTACGAAAAAACGGGTTTTTTTTACTTTTTCCTTTTGTCATCTGCCATTTTTTAATTTTTTTATCACACTTTATATCCGATGGTCATTTTGTAGCTGGCGTCATTCTGAATCTAATGGGCTTTGATTTTTTTGTTTCAGACAAGCCGTTGCCGAGTTGTGATGGAGCTACCTAGCCTACCTATTTTTGAGGCTTTACGTTAAACCATAGTGTTTGTACTTAAAAATGAATAAAAATGAATTGAAATTTTTTTAAATGTATTTCAAACCTTTATTTATCAAGCCCAACAACTTTTATATTGATATATTTGATAAAATCCTCAAAAAAAATCACGAAAATAGACTTTTTTTGTGGCTCCAAAGTGGACTGACCCCTTAATCGCGATACGAGATCGGAGTCGATTAGAAGAAGTTTTCCTCGTTCGAATGTTGCTGCGGGAGTGTATGTTAGACTCAGCGATAGACTGCAGTATCATGACTAAATGTTGGGTTCGGACTGATGTTGGATTACGACAGACTCTGGGCCTTCCTGCTCGAGATTCAAAATTTGGGTATAGTAGGGAAAAAGGGGGTTTTCGATTTTTAATGTTCTCTGAGCCAATCAGAAAGGGCGACGTGGGAATCTGTTCTTTGTGTCTTACGGACCAAGAGCACATGAAAGTAATTGCCTATAGACCAATCAGAACGAAGGGCAAAGAGGTATTTTCCCTGTGGGATTTGCATGGGAAAGGCATGTGGAGTCGGATTTGTTTATCTGGAGTCTAGGGCCTTGGCGCCAAGACGCAGAGCGATAACGCAGCGGCTATGCGCTTCGTGGACCTTCCACGTGCACTCGGCTTTCATCGCGGCCCGAGTTTACGATGGGGTCAAGTGGAGTTTTCCGGAGACCTTGGCCTATTCCTGGTCCCTCCACGGGTTAAAACTCGCAGTTATATAATTTTTGTTTTACGACTTTTTGGAAAAATCATGCCTAAAACCGTGTTCTCGTGGAAGTCGAGTGGACAAGGAGGGTTGTAGGGAGAGTTCAGCGACGACATCGGAGGATGTGATACTACAAAACGTCGACATGATACTTGTTTGCAAACAGCGTCCGAAGCACTTACTAAACGGTTCAAGATCAAATCTTAGATAGCCTAAAAAACTGGTCCATGCAAATCCATTACTCCACAGAATTTTGTTGCTCGCAGTAATCTGATTCCCAACAGTCGCCTAGTGAAGATGAATCTTCAATTTATTTTGTAAGTGCATTCTATGAACGGACAAGACGAGATGTTCACAGGTGGGCATAATTTGCAAGTTATTTTTATTTTGAAGCCCAAACCTCGTTCGCTTCCACGTCATTTCCGCGCTCAAGTTTAGAACCACATATCCCACACATTCGTCTATCGGTACGTCTACATCTTCCGAGCCCTGATATTTAAACGCGGACGCACTCATGTTTGCTTCATCTCCTCTCTCGCTTTCGAACGGATTTACCAGTCGTTTTCTTTTCTTTGGCCTATTTCATCTATCAGCGGTTGAAGCTCTTGTTCCTCGCGTAATTTTCACCTTCAGTGACATTGTTGGAAAAATAGGATCGAGGGGGCAAAGTCTATGCGAGTCTCTCGCTAGTTTAACGGCTTCCACACTGAATTCCAACGGTTCTCAGTTGAAACCCCCAGGTAGAAAAAAGGGACACTATTGTTGTGATCAACAGCACACACAATATAGACCGAAAGAACAGCTGCAATGGTACCTGCCACGCAAATGGGTCTTCCAGGCGCGCCGCGCCAGGAAGCGAAACACGACCGCTCGCTCAGCCGACTGTTAGAAGCTGTAGCCCATTCAATTGTAAGAATTTTTCCATTAACTTTCCAGGTGATACTATTGAATAAAAATATTTTTGAGAAATGCCATTCTTTACCAACCTACTAGGTGCGCAACTAAGTTTCCGGGTTTTTTTACCAATAAAAAATTGAAAATTTCAAGACAAATACAAAAAATGGTTCATTCGAAGTATTGTCCCTCGCTATTTACACATTTTTGCCATCTCTCTGGCAATACATAAATACCGCGACGATAAAAAGACGCGTCTTTTGACTGAAACCATTCGTCCAACCAATTTTGTACTGCATCGTAATTGGCCAAGTGTAGCCCACCCAAGCCATGCGCCATCGACCGGAACAAGTGATAGTCTGAAGGGGTCAGGTCTGGCGAATACGGCGGGTGCGGTAGCAGATCCCATTTCAGTGTTTTTATGGGGTCCTGGACGATGGAACTGCGATGGCACGGAGCGTTGTCGTGCTGCAATATCACACGTTCGTGTCTCGTGTCCCATTCTGGCCGTTTTTTCGAGCAACGCGCGGTTCAAATTGATTAGTTGTTGTCGGTAGCGATGCCCATTGACAGTTTCGCCCGGTTTCAGCAGCTCATAGTACAAGATTCCTTTCTGGTCCCACCAAATGCAGAGCAGTCTTTTTTCCGAAGCGATTTGGCCGTGCCGTCGATATTGACGCTTCGCCAAGTGAATGCCACGATTTTCTGCGTTTGGGATTCTCGAAATATATCCATTTTTCATCGCCAGTAACAATTCGATGCAGGAAACTCTTTCTGTTCTGCCGCAAAAGCAAAATTTCGGAAGTGGCTCTTCGATTTTCCATTTGTCTCAGTCAACTCATGCGGCACCCACTATCCTTCCTTATGAATTTTTCCCATGGCGTGCAAACGTTTCGAAATACATTGCCGAGTCGCATTTAATGCCTCGGCAAATTGATTTTCTGTTTGAGTGTCATCTTAATCCAATAACGCTTGCAGTTCAGCGTCCGCAAATGTTTGTGGTCTTCCCGAGCGCTTTTTGTGCCCAGTCTCAAAATCGCCACTTCTGAACCGCTTGAACCAATCTTCACACGTTGTTTTTGATGGTATATGTTCGCCGTAAGCCTCCTCAAGTAACCGACGTGCTTCAGCTGCTGTTTTCTTAGGTTGAAGCAGAAAAGCAATGCTTCCCGCAGATACTGTTTATTTGGCACAAACTTTGACATTTTCGAGGTTAGAAAAAAGGTCGTTGTGTCGCGATATTTGTTAATATTACGACTGGGTATTCTTGACAGATTTCCAAGCTATAAAGACACCCAATTTCTGCCCTGTATGCCGACTACATGTGTCGCTAGCGCCATCCATGTGTAAAAGCCGGGAACTTAGTTGCGCACCTAGTAGGTAGATGTGGTCCCTTGAATTAGAAATTGAGGGGTTTGCGGGAAAATAAATGGTAAAATCGTATTCAGCGGGTAAAATCTTGGGCAAAAAAAAGTTTCTCCACTCAATCGACGGCCATTCATTTTCCATTTCGATTTCAGACTCCGTTATGCGTGCAAACTCTTCGCAATCGTTTGTTCTTTTGAATGCAGCTTGATTCGCCAAGCTACGATTACTTTTCGATTTTCGGCAGAGTTTCGAAGTCGTACCATCGATTTTTGTGATTTTTTCCATATGCAGAAAAATTGAGAAAAGTGCACTTTCCGGGAGAACCAGTCGAGATATCGGGATGAATCCAACGGCATTTTCTAAGTTTGTCGAAGTCCCTTTGGGTTTGTTTGGGTTTGTGATGTGCGGAAATTGTGATGTGCGGATTCAGCGGATCAAAATACATTAAAAAAGTTTAGCTTCATCCATCGAGCTCAAAATTTTACGAACATATACATAACGATACATACCGTATCCACATCGAAAAATTTTAAACGCGTTTTTCTCGAAACTGTTTTTCAAGTAAGTGACCACTATAATTCAAAAACCACTCGATCGATTTTGATGAAATTTGGTGTGCTTATTGATGGCATTAAAAACTAGTCCTTAATCGAAGGATTTTCATTTTTGTTGAACATTTCTATTTTTTTATCAATAAACGAGCGATTTTTTGGTCGACAATCGAAAGTTATCTGTCGGAAGCCGCCATTTTGTTAATTTTCGAAAAAAAGCTTCGATTAAGGACTAGATTTATTATTAAACTAATAATTTTTTTGGGTTTTTTTCAATTTCAGATGATCCAGTAAAATTTTATGATGGTCACCGCAAAGCACTACATGCCGACGGGGGTCCGACAAAGATGGCGATATTTTTATAAATAATCAATATTTTTCTTTGAAAATTTGTACAAGTCAAGTTGACATATAACATAGAAAGTCTGTGTAACCACTTTTGTAAAACAAACTCAATTACTATAGAAAAAAAATATTGAAAATGCTCGTTTTTTCACGCCTCTGACTTCATCTCACCCCTTAAAGGCGAAAAACGCGTTTCCATACACGTTCGACGATTTTCAATGAAAAAAATTCCAAATTTTTGATAAAATTAGTGACGTTTTCGTATTCGAAAAGTAAAATTACATCAATATGAACTTATTGGATAAAAAAATAATTATCTCCAAAAAGATTTCGCACCAGTCAGTCTTCACTCAAACGCGCCGCTCGTGTCTCTTGCGTTTATATTTGACACTCCGCTCCGCGCGCTCCCGAAGTTTGCAGCGTTAGGCAGCAGCGGTAATGCTTTTATTGGAAAAAAAAAAAAATAATTAATAACAATGCATCATCCGTCTGTTATTGCCGATTCGGATCGTACACGTCTGAGATTCCAGGAAAAAAATAAAATAACATACTCGAATGATTTTCGTAGGCTAAACTTGCGCAGCAAAATGTGAGCTGGATTAGAAAGAAATTAATTTCCATCGCACTCCGAAGCAGCAAACTTCAGTCATTTGTAAAAAGTCATCGCAGGAGTGAGTTCTGACGTTGGTCCAATAGTCAAGCGCGCATCGACTGCCTCGTCCGTGACGATAGCTTCTCTTACGATAAAATTTTTCGACAACACCTTAGTGCGGAAAAACGCGCATGGCAGCCAAAAGAAAAATCAACGGGTGCTCTTTTCTTCTCAATATAAAAATATCGTGCTAGTTCTATGTACAGAGAATTTCATCGAAAAATCGACGGTTCGCCGAGCGACCGGCTGACGAAAGTAACAATACGTAACAATAAGAAAAAGCGGACTCAACGATACGCGGCGTTGAGTCCAGTCGAACGTTGCGACCGCCATCCCGGGCAATTTGTCGTTGGTTTTTCCCCCCACGATCTTAAGGAGTTTCGGGACGATTGACGATACGTTACCATTTGATTCAAATGTATACGGTAATTTTTTTGTCATGCCGAATGCACCCTCCAAATCTTTAATCGATCGTCCACGTCGTTTCTATTAAATTTACAACTAAATAAACACTTTTTAACATCGCTCATCGCTGAATGGCAGTTTTACGCACGAAATAGCGTGAGAAAATTTTCAATAAGTTATGAAAAACTGTCAAATGACTCGGTAAATTTTGTATCCCTTCACATTATGACAATTAGGCAGCTCCCTGTGGTAAAAAGCGTTTCCTCAATTGTACATTTTATCGAAACGGTGTAGACGATCGATTTATATTTAGAGGGTGAATTCAGTATACCGCCGTGGCATAGAAAAAGGCGGCATCTACAAAAAAATCGATAATGCGTTTTACTATGCAGAACGATGGGAATTTTTTTTACCGATTTCAACGGTACCAAAAACGCATTTTCGATATTATTTGCAGATGCCGCCTTCTTCCATATGACGGCAGTATTTGGCAAAGAGTAAACTGTACACATTTTTATCAAATGGTAGCATATCGTAAATTGTCCCGAAATTCCTTACGGTAGTACGAGCGCGCAATCTTGATTTCTATAGATTTTGTTCAAATTTTAACCAGACATTGTTCATATCATTATGCATGTTTGAGTGAAATTCCACAACAGTCGACTATTTAGACTGGGAGATAATGGATTTTAAAATTGCAACTTTGAACACTGCAGAGCCTGCATTGAAATTCAGACAGAATAATTTTCCGAAAAAAATATTTGTCTCCTATAATAAGAAGCCGTATGACAACACCGCATCGTTCCAGGTATCCAATGACGTGAGTTTGCGCGGCATATGAGGCACTTCACGTCAGTTCAGCCAGTAAAAAAAAATCCACAAATAATTTTGAAAAATCGAGTTACTTTATTGAAACCTATTCGCCGAGTGTCGACATTTTTTTAAAACTTCTGACGTTTTTTCTCGTTGATTACCATTTTATAATATTTTTCCATTCAAATGGCTGTATCTTTGGCAGGATTTGACGTATTTACATTCGTAAAAAACGAAAATGTGCGTCTTTTTCTAGCCTTCCAGAAAAAAATTAATTTAGATTTTATTGAGCAAGTAGAACGTCCGTTTCAGGGCAAAATATGCAAAAATATTTTTTTTCTCCAGGAAAGTCACTCGTTATTTTATTTTTAAGAATTTCCCCGCATTGTGAATACGAAAAACGGATTTTTGGTATTTTTTATATTATTGGATTCCTAAACACCGTGAAGTAACAGCTATTTTTATTAAAAACTTTTTTAAATTAATTTTCGATTGAAAAGTGGAGCACTCGCTGTATGTTTACCAGGTTTTTGAAATACATATGACATATATGTCATATGTATTGAAGCCTTGGAGTGCTCCACACTCTTCAATTGAATATTAATTAAAACATTTAAAAAATAAAAATAGCTGTGATTTCACGGTGTTTAGGAATCCCGTAATATAAAAAATACCAAAAAATCCGTTTTTCGTATTCACAATTCGGGGAAATTTAAAAAATTAAACGCGTCTTTCCTTGAAAAAAAAAATATATCTTTGCATATTTTGCCCTGAAACGGACGTTCGACTTGCTCAATAAAATTTAAATTAATTTTTTTCTGGAACGCTAGAAAAAGACGCACATTTTCGTTTTTTACGAATATAAATACGTTATATCCTGCCAAAGATACAGCCATTTGAATGGAAAAATGTTAAAAAATGGTAATCAACGAGAAAAAACATCAGAAATTAAAAAAAAAATCGACACGGTGAATATTATTCAATAAAGTAACTCGATTTTTAAAATTATTTGTGGATTTTTTTTACTGGCTGAAGTGACGTGGAATGCCTCATATTTAAAATAATACTGCAACACGAATTTTTATTTGGAAGTAATTTTTAATCGAACAAAGTTTTTAATTAGTTTTGAATAAACCAACACTTTTATTTGTCGATGAAGATAACATAAACAATATAAAATATTAATATTTATAATGCAAATATTTCTTTACGACGACATTTTTAACTTTAGGAACACGATAATTATTTTATTCTCGAAATATTGAGCAATACTGTTCTGTGGTGTTGCCATATGTCTTCTTATTATAGGGGACATTTATTTTTTGCGGAAAATTATCCTGTCTAAATTTCAATGCAGACGCTGCGGTGTTAAAAGTTGCCATATTTAAACCCATTATCTCCCAATCTAAATAGTCGACTGTTCTGAAATTTCACTCAAACATGCATAATGATATGAACAATGTCTGGTCAAAATTTGAGCAAAATCTATAGAAATCAAGATTGCGCCCTCGTACTACCTTAAGGAGAAAAAAAAAAATAACAAAACGTCGTATCAGGACGTACGGTGTGTCGGATACGAGTCTCCATTCTCTCTTATCTCCTTCCTCGTTCGTCTTAAATTAAAATCAGAGACACGTCTCGTCGTTCATTATCTCGTACATCATTTGTTTGTCCTGCAGCGCCGAGGCCAATTCCTCCTGGTCCCACTGTAGATTGACTTTCGAGAGCCTCGGCTCCTTCTTCGCGTACACTCGCAAGACTCCCTGCGTCTCTATCAGCGAGCAAAGACTCACGAATTCGGACACGTCCACCGCGTGAATGTTTCGCTTCCGGCAAACTCGCCTGTATACCTCGTGCAGCTGAATTCGCAAGGCCAGAGAGAGAGAAAATCGTGAGTGCGTGGCGGCGGAAAACGGCGAAGAGTTTTTTTTAAGGAAAAAGAGGGGGGGGGCGAAGTCCGAGAAAAGTCGGAAGAGCGGATCTTCTCAGTATGGGGGACTGTGAGAATGTTGGAGAGGTTAGAAAACGATGTTCCGTTCGAGCCGATCGCTTTGAGGAGGCCACATTGGCCACGTTGGCCACATTACAAGTTTTATATATTAGCGCAGTCGTGCTGTATATTGGAATCGGAAAAAATTAGCAGAAGGCTAGTTTTTTGACAGGTGATTTTGTAGGTGTCGCAGGTGTTGAAACCAAGTTTGCCTACAAATCGGGGTGCAGGGCTTTTTTAGGGGATAGGGGTTGATTGATGCCAAACTACAACCCCCACAAGGTTGGCGGCGGGAGACAAAATGTTCAGAAAAATCCGGGTTTTATTTTTGTCCACACCGCCGAAAAATCCATTTGAAAAATCGGTTTTCATGCGATAACTCGTTAGGAAAAATTCATACGATTTTTGTTCAAATGGGAACGTTGTAGCCCTTGAAAAGACGCGTCGATCGAGTTACGGTTAACATTTTTTTTTCACCCGTCGTGCGCTAAAATTTCAAGCCCCAAAAAAAGCCAACAAACGACAATCTTTCAAAGTGTGTACCGGGTTGAAAAAAAATCGTAAATTTTTTTTTGAAATAACTAAATGAAGCTAAATATGTCCCTTTTGAAACGCCGCTTGGTAAATTAAGATATCGTCACTTTTAAAAGAACGATGAATCTTCTTGTGTGGCTCGGAACAGGGGAAAGTGTTTCCAAACTTTCGGACGGTAGCGTGTGTGTATGTGTGTATATATATATATATATATATATATATATATATATACACATACACACACACATGTTGTGTGTTGATATTGTCTTTGCGAATGTTTAAAAAAAAATTCACCACAAAACACCATAGGTAAAAAAAACAGTTCTATTTATATTATTTTACGTGCAGTTTGATGGGCAAGACATTTACGCTACGGATAATGTAATTTTTTCGGCTTTTTAGCACCAAGGTAAACCATTTCTAACAACGGACTGACGCAAACTGAACTTTTGTAAAAATTTAGAAATAAAGCGCCCATCGTAAACCCTATATATTCAATATTGAACCATCAAGGTTTGATAAAAGATTACGAATCTTGGCTGGCCAATGGAGAGCTCATTAATTAAGGGGGGAGATATTTTTAGGCGAGGAAAAAGATTGCTGATTTTGATGATTTTTTTTAAAGAAAGACATCTTAACCACTTTTGAGACTTGGGGTATGTTTTATTACCATTTTTGGCTGTTACATGGTATTTTCTTCTATTAATCTTTAAAAATGGGAGAGGTATAGCTAAAAAACTAATCGACCGATTCTGATTAAATTTGGTATAAATCTTCTTAACCTCATTGTCTAAAACACGCTCGTAAACGTGTTTAAAAATAATTAAAAAAAAGTATTTCTTTATTACAAAGTGTAGCCATTTTTTCTCGAAAAATTCATTTTTTTTTTCAAAGCGTACCATTTCATCGATTTTCAACATTTCTCACTTTTTACAATTGAGACTTCTCTATTTAACTTGACTTTCTGTGAGATGCAAAACGGAAAATCGATGATTCACCCACTTCCCGACCACTCGAGCTCTGCAATTTTGCAAACATGCATGTGAAAGGTGACAATGCATGATTCAACTTAAAAAAATATATACAATTATACATATCGATAAAATTTTCAACTTTTAATGTAAAATTAGCGATATCTAATCATCCATATAAAATCTCACTGACACATACAAACGAATTCGGAGCCGACTGTGTTTGTATGTGAAAAGTTTATACACAGCAATTAGTCTTAAGTTCAGTCCAAGTTAGTCTGTTATTTTTTACAAGCATTCCATGTTACTAACGTACAAACTCGTACACTAGCAAAGTACTAGTAACAACTAACTAGTAAAATCAATTAAAGACTAAAAAGTATAAAATAATATATATATGTAAAAAAAATATTTTCAACAAACACGCTTTTTTTTAATGTACTAAAAAGTAGAAAATATTTTTTTTTACCAAGTCACCTACATGTGACTATAAACAAAAGCTTGGGGCGCCCAAAATTTAGACATATAAATCTTTAGTTTACATAAATCGGTTAACATGTCAAGTCTATTTAATTTACTGTAAAACCTTCTTAAATAAACGTTCTTAAATAAAAGTCCTAATATTGAGTACAAATGTGTGATAATAGTTTCTCTAATTACTATTGTGCTAAATTAAATACGGTTAATGAAACTGAATTGATCAAGTTTATTAAACATTTAAGAAGTTGAGCGCCCCAAGCTTTTATTTAGTCACATATAAGTGACTTGGTAAAAAAAAAGTATTCTCTACTTCTTAGTATATTAAACAAAAGCTTGTTTTTAAAATAACTTTTTGTTGTTCATATTCATGCGTGTGAGTGTTAATGGAAGAAAAGTTTTCGTTCGTTTTTTTCACGCCGTCTGTCATCATCCGCCCCAACCCTCCACCATTTCCAAAGGTTAATTTAAAAAAATTGAATACCACGTAGCAGCCAAAAGTAGTAATAAAACATACCCGAAGTATCAACATGGTAAAGAAATATTTCCTTCGAAAAGAAAATCATGAAAATCAGCAATTTTTTCCTCGCCCACAGATGTCTCCCCCCTTAAGGGAGATAGCCAAAAATTGGGAAAAATGTTCCCATTTCACCTTCTCGCGACTACTATTTCCTATTAGACCGTAATCTTCATCACTATCAGTTCCATCGTCAATTATGTTAAGGGGCTATACCAGTGTGAGACTTTGAAAAAATCGATTTTTTTTGCCTTTTTCAACAGAATATCCTGTAAAATATTCAAGGCCGTATCGCTAACACTCCCCGAATGTTCGATCGATAGTTAAACTTTTAAACGCGTTTTTCTCGAAATGAGATTTTTCAAATTTGCTGACATTATAACTCAAAGAGCAATTATCCGATTGACTTGAAATTTGAATTGAGTACTCTTGAATATATTTACTCTACAATGACGTACGATATTTTTGATCGGACGAAAATTGACGATTTGGCATTGAAAAAAACGACTATTTTATAGGCAAGAAAACAGACTTCTTTTCATAAATACGCCATTTTGTCAGATTTTTATATGTTTCGAAAATCCTACGTCATTGTACAGGAAATACCTTCCAGTTTAACGACATTTTTTCCTTTTTTCGGTTTCAGCTACTCAATCGGCCGAAATCATGTCAGCAGTGAAGAAACTTTTTTTGGCGTCTCGGAAGGCGGCGCATAAGTCGCTTGGATCTAAATATTGGCGCATAAGACGCTTGGAGCTAAATATTTTTCTATGAAAAAATTATGTAATATAGGTCAAATATCGGAGTGTCTCCTTGTCCGGATATCGGACGAATAAGCGTAAGTTATTCGTCCGGATAGCGGCTCAGTTCACGCCGTATTTCCATTAGACATACATATTATGGTGATTCGTGTCAAGGGGCCATTCATAAAACACGTGACGCAAATTTTATCAATATTCGACCCCCCCCCCCCCTCTGTGACGTTTTGTGACGGGTGCCGGTGCCCCCCCCCCCGCCCCGCTGCTCTCGTTTTTCTTTCAACAAAAAGAAGCAAGTAAAATACTAAAACCATTTTAATAAGCTATTTCAGAACGAACAATTTATATTGTTTACTTTAAGTAAATATATATGTAATATATCAAAACGTATAATTTATACGTGGGGTCGTCCATTAAGGCCTTAGGCCACTCTAGAGGCCGAAAAAATAGGCTTTATGGGGATTTTTTTTTCAGAAAAACTTCAAAATAAATTGAGATTTCAAAAAAGGGTGTACATCATACACATCAGTGACTGTATACAATAATTTTTTTGAAGCGATTAATTTCAAAACGGCAGCTGTACAGCGTTTATCTCAAAACTGCATTTTTTAAGTTGGCCAGAAACATAACTCAGACAATTTTCAACCGATTCACTTGAAATGTTGAATATATCTTGAAAAATACATTGTTTATGGAAGTACGTAGGATTTTTTTTTATATTGCATAGTTCATTTGTTATTAACAATTATCTGACGAAATTTTACACTTTTCAAAAATTTGCCTCAAAAATCGTCAGATAATCTTTAATAACAAATGAATTATGCAATATAAAAAAAATCCTACGTACTTCCATAAACAATGTATTTTTCAAGATATATTCAACATTTCAAGTGAATCGGTTGAAAATTGTCTGAGTTATGTTTCCGGCCAACTTAAAAAATACAGTTTCGAGATAAACGCTGCGCAGCCGCCGTTTTGAAATTAATCGCTTCAAAAAAATGATTGTATACAGTCACCGATATGTATGATAAACACCCTTTTTTTGTAATCTCGATTTATTTTGTAGTTTTTCTGAAAAAAAAATCCCCGAAAAGCCTATTTTTTCGGCCCCTAGAGTGGCCTAAGGCCTTAATGGACGACCCCACGTACATTAATAATAAATAATTTGATAATCTTTTATCACGATGCACCTAGAATGCAATGTGTTCCCGAGGATGTTTCAGGTGAGTCTCAATCGATATCAGAGAAGTTGCGACTTCCTCGTAGTCGGAAATTTGGGTGGGCAGTACAGAAAATTTTCAGCATCTCCGTATCATCCTTTTCCAGATTTAATATGCTTATAGCGTCTCGTGACTTTTGCTCGACCCCCCTCCCACCCCCCTGTGACAAAGTGTGACGATTTGCCTGACACCCCAGCCCCCTCACTGCGTCACGTGTTTTATGAATGGCCCCCAACTAGTATCCGGACGAATAACATGTGTATAATCGTCCGGATAGAATGTGTTAAATTGTTAAACAAACTATCCGGACGAATAATTTACACGTATTCGTCTGAATAAAATATTTATAATTTTGGTTGGGTTTGGTTGGGTTGGGTTGGTTGGGTTTGTTTGTTTGTTTGTGTTTGTTTGTTTGTTGGGGCGTGTTTGTTTGTTTAGGATTGTTTGTTTGGGTGTGTTTGTTTGCGTTTGTTCGTTTGGATTTGTTTCGTTAGGTTTGTTTGTTTGTTTGGGGCGTTGTACAGCGTCAACTGCGTGAACTGAGCCGCTATCAAATATAGCCAAATATATTCTTAATTTGTCGAAACATTTAATTGAGTACTTTTCTTCCAAAAAATTCCCGAAAATCACCCAAATTTTCAGCGTTCACACTGGTATAGCCCCTTAAGCGGCTCGTCAATGATTTAAAACCCAACAAAAGCTTCTTTTGCGTCCGCCATCTTGAGACCTTTAACCCCAACCCGAACGATTTGAGTTCCGGAAAGCGTAAGCTTGTCAACGCGCGCACAGTTTAGTCCCGAACGTGCCCAAGCACCGCTATAAGCATGAGGGCTGTAAAGGCCAAAATCGAAAGCACCCCAAGAGTCATTCGACCTAGAGACCGTTGAAGCGCCCATTTTGAAACCGCAATCATCGCGTTCAGTGACAAAATGGCTGACAAAAATGGCAGAAACTAGCGATGCGCGTTTCAATCAAAGGCGACTCGAAACATTGTCCCCACCTTTGAGATCGTCACGTCCTTGTTTCTTCCTTTGTTGAGTATGAGCATCAGCGAGCACAGCAGAACTTTCTGCTGCAAGGGAAACGTGCTCTCCTCCTTTTCGATGTTTTGGGATCCGCCATAAACGCCGTTCAGCACTTTGACGACTTCCCCGATG
This sequence comes from Ophion ellenae, assembly GCA_963210295.1. NCBI lineage: Eukaryota > Metazoa > Arthropoda > Insecta > Hymenoptera > Ichneumonidae > Ophion > Ophion ellenae. The sequence continues at coordinate 7,396,692 of OY723397.1, forward strand.
TCGACGGGTTTCTCGCTCGTGGCTTGTTGCTTCCTCGGGCTTCCACCGTTTGTTTCTAAATCGCGCGAGTACAGAGAAAAATGATAACATTTTTAAACGTCGGTTAGAAGTCGATATTGGATATGACGGGGAATTCGCGATCCTCAAAAGTCTTGCCGCCTCTCGCGGCCTAAGGCAGAAGCTCTGCTAGGATAGTAAACTTGGCCAAAATACATTGAGGAGAGATATACACCTAGTTGGTCGTGGTCGAGGATTTAGAAGCTATGAACATTCCGTCAACCGTAGAAGACCTACACTATGGGCCTGGTATCGATGATTCCATGTAAGTTGACAAATTTCATGATTTATTCATTTCCAAATTTTTCGAGTTTTTCTCAAAACCACGTTTTTCAAATCGGTACCCGAAATTTCTCGAAAACCAATGAACCGATTGCCTTGAGGTTGTTTGTTGTTATTCTATACACCATTATATTGTACTTGTCGCAGGATTTTTTTCCCGTTACTTAGTTTTTGTTTTATAGGTAAAATAATAACTAATTTTTGGCCCACAAATCACTATTTATGTTCAAACGTCCGCCATTTTGTCATAAATCGGTATTTTCAAAATCGGCTATGACAAGTACTAGATTATAGTATCTAATTTAATAATCTTTTTGGCTTTGGGTTTGTTTGGGTTTGTTTCAGATGATTTTTGAAGAAACGCCAGTGGGTACCGTATACGCAGATTTTTTTACGACGCTCCCAGGATCATACAATATCCTTGTATATTTTTGATATTTTTAAATAAAGAAAATTATACATATTTTGGAATGCATATACTTTTAGATAATTAAAACCCCAATCCGAAATTTCAAAGGGTTGTCCTTGAAAAAAAATCACAAAAATGACCCTTTTTCCGGCTCCTAGGTGTATATCTCCCCTTAAGGCCTTAGGCTGTTTCGAGAAGTTTCGAGTAGATGGCTATTTCGTATATCGAAAAAAAAATTCTAACAGCTTGATATTGATACTAAATAGATGTGTAATGAATTTTATGAGTGAATGACTTTTTCATACGAAACAAAATTGTTAAATTCGCACATGATTTTATACCCGTGACGGTGGCCTAAGGCCTCAATGACAATGGGCAACATTTACAAAACGAAAAATTACTCCAGATTCTGCTGTATTGCAGGGTGCAAGACGGATAATAAAAGTGAATCGTCGTTCCATAAGACACCTAAAGATAAAGTCCTTAAACAAAAGTGGTTGTTGGCTCTGAAAATGAATCTCTTTAGGCCATCAAGGCGAGTTTGTAGTCCACTAGATGTTTTCGTTCCAAGTTTGCATCTTTATAAATAATAAATCAAGCAATATTAAAAGTTGTTTCTGTTGTATACATGTATAAATATCATTTCAGACTTCCCTTGCAAAAAGCATGCTCTGAAAAATAGAATCACTCCTTCTCGGAACCTGCGAGTGACTCTCATGCCCTTGAAAAATCTAAATCCAGAGCTGACAGAGCTATAAATAGAGCGGAAAATTAATCATTCACCGCAGTAGCATCTTTACAATCTTAAGAGTGTCTCAAAATGACCTGACATTTTAAGTTATCAATAAGACGTATTATTCATTTGAAAAGTACGAATGTTTATATTTTAATATAAGGTACAAAGATGGAGGTTATGCGTGGAACACAATATCCGATAAGTGGCATAAACGGCATGGACTTGGAAGACATGTTCTATCAACAAGATGGCGCAGACGAAGTTTAATCGTCGTGTTATCTCGCGCTGCAGCGACGTGAATTGGCCACCAAGTTCGTGAGATTTGACGCCATTGGACTTCTTTTTTTGGGGTGTTCTAAACGGAAAAGAGTATGCCAATGAACCACAGTACATTTCGGAGCTCAAGGAAGCAATTGGACGCACCATTGATGAAGTTAATCCGCAATTATGCCGAAGTGTTATTGCAAATTTCGTCAAAAGAATGAACGTTTGCAAACAGGGACGAAGCGGCCATTTATCGGATATTGTGTTCCACACAAAACCTCCATATTTGTACCCTATATGAAAATAAGAATATTCGAAAATAAGAATATTCGTATGAATAATACGATTTATTAATAAACTTGAATGTCAGGTCATTGTGAAACACCCTATACCAGGGGTGGCCAAACTTTTGAAGTGTGCGGTCGAGACTTCGATTCAAAATATGCCTGGCGGTCTACCCCCGGAAACAGTTTCAAACCCAAATATATTTATTCGATGAAAAATGACTAAACCAGTTTTACAAAGCTCTCACAGAAAATAGACGGTCGACATCTTTGCCACCCCTGCTCTATGCCATGGAGGTAAATCCAATAACCAACTCGCAGGACATCAAGAACGAATTAATTGTTTACGTATGACGCTATAGTTTGACCGGCCATATTGAAATATCCCTGAGCCACAGTGATGCCAGATGGTCGCTGCGATATACACCCAGAAATTATTTCGATTCCCCCTTTAAAAGCCCTTTAAAATAGCCCCACCAGAGACGGTGAAATGACCGTGGTTTTCGAAACTGATTGTTATTTTGAAAAAGGACCACGGTACGGCATTAATGGTGTCTTTAATTATGGCTACGCTACGATACGATTAAACTAAAAGGTTAAGGGGCTATACCAGTGTGACACTTTCGAAAAATCGATTTTTTTTTGCCTTTTTCGACAGTTTATACTTTTAAGATTTGTATACTTTCAAGAATATGGAATGAGATTTTTCAAATTTGCTGACATTGTAACTCAAAGAGCAATTATCCGATTGACTTGAAATTTGAACTGAGTACTCTTGAATATATTTACTCTACAATGACGTAGGATATTTTTCATTGGATGAAAATTGACGATTTGGCATTGAAAAAAACGACCATTTTATAGGCAAGAAAACAGACTTTTTTCGTAACTACGCCATTTTGTTAGATTTTGATACTTTTCGAAAATTCTACGTCATTGTACAGGAAATACCTTCCAGTTTAACGACATTTTTTCCTTTTTCGGTTTCAGCTACTCAATCGAAATTTTTTTTGGCGTCTCCGAAGGCAGCGCATAAGTCGCTTGGAACTCAATATTTTTCTATGAAAAAATCGTGTAATATAGGTCGAATATATCCAAATTTCTTCTTAATTTTCCGAAAAATTTAATTGAGTACTTTTCTTCCAAAAATTTCCCGAAAGTCACCCAAATTCTCAGCGTTTACCCTGGTATAGCCCCTTAACTCACCTTTCTCGGATAGTCTCGATATTCGTAACGCAACGATACAATGTATACATATTGTACATAAATATATATTGTTATCGCTCATCATAAGGCAATATATATTACTAGTCCTCGCATAGCTACGGTACTTTTTATCAATAAACTAAAGGGGAGGGTAGGGGTTTCAGCGTGAAAAAAAAAACACTTTTTTGCGTTTTTTTTTCGTTAAAATCGAACCATTAACTTTGACTGTCCGCCATTTTGTGAAAAATGAATATTTTTTTAAATCCTTCGATTAAAGACTAGTTTATACTTATATTTGACTAAATCCATCCGCATTTTTTTTTCAGCTGATCCACTTCGCCGCAATGTTGGTCACCGCAAACCGTGTATATAAAAACATTATTTCATTGACGGCCATTTGCCACGAAACAATGTAATATTTTTCAATAAAAAAATTACCGAAAGTTCTTCAAGATGTGTTCTTTGAGATGGTATATTGATCGATTAAAAAAGTTTTGTAGTTTTCTTTAAAAAAATTCATGAAAAAGGCCTTTTTTGCGCTACAAGTGAGGGTAACGCCTTAATTGTCAAGTGGCGCAGGTAAAAAGAGTCGCAGGATCGAGGCAAACAGGCGAAACCGGATAAACGGTCCTAGGAATCTTCCCCTAACATATACCCTGAATAATGTTCTCCCCCGTTTACTCCCTAGAGCAAAATAACCCTAAATCTAGGGGAAAATCCCCAGATCTGGCAAAAGTGCACGTGAAAATGGCGAATAATCGCGAAAGCTCGATGTCTCGAGGTTTCTCACCGTTGTCAATGGTCGGTTTGAGTATCTGCGTGTTTTTCTCAGTCTCGGCGAGCTCGACGACGCGTCTGCTGATGTCGAGTGCGCGTCTCACGTCACCGGAGACAGCTGCAACTTTGCCGGCCAGCATTTGTATGGCGAGCGGTGTAAATACGTCCGCGGCATTGGCGCCTCGTAATCTCTCGCTGATGATTTCGGCGATTTGTCGCTTGTCGTATGGCGCGAAGTGCATGAGCCTCGGCTTGAGCTCGCATCGCGCTTGGAGCCTCGGCAATATACGATCCGTGAGATCGAGCGCGTTAGCGATGCCGATCAGCACTAATCTCGAGTTCACGTGGGACGGCCACTCGAATATAGAGTAGAGCACCGCTTGATTCTTACACTCCAACTGATCGATCTCGTCCAATATCAACAGTATCATTTTTTTCGCCCTCGAAAGATACTTCTCGATCACCGCTTTGGCGTTTTTGCCCGAATTCGAGCACGTCAGATCGAGTTCCTTGATTATTTTCGAATATATAGCGCCGGCAGACTTCATCGAGGTGCAGTTCACGTAGACCGTACGAAAGCTCGAACCCAACGACTCCTCCGCAATGATCTTCGAGAGGCAGGCCGTCTTGCCCGTACCCGGCGGACCCGACACGTACAACGAGCCCGATTTCTCACCCTTCAGGTGATCCGACACGAAATTACGCAACTCCGAAAGTTCGCCTTCTCTGCCGGGCAAATTCGCCGGCGTCGAACTGTGGAGCGCTTTTCTCGCGCTCTGGTACTTGCCGCCCTGACGGAACAAACGCTTCACCGGCAATTTCAACGGATTTTCCGGCGACGTCGACAAATTCAGACGATCCAGGAAAGACGAGGGCGTCAACGGCGACGCAGGCTTCGTCGATTTTTTCTGCTTCGGCGGAGTTGAACTCGCCTCGTCTGCATACATTTTGCAAAATTATTATCGGAATAGTCGAGTTTCAAAGAAATTTTTATCGAAATAGCCGAATTTTGAGGGGATTTTTTGATCGAAATAGTCGAATTCAACAAACAATGTAATAAAAATCGTCGAGCTAGACGAATTGAGAAAACGAATGTTATCGGAATCGCCAAAATAGTCGAATTTTGAGTAAAACGAATATTCAATCATTGTCAAAGCTTTTTTTCAGAAATATAATGTCAATAGTAAAATAATTTTCCATCTTTTATGATAATATTATTTGACAATAATAATAATAATAATATCGAATATTAGTAATGATGGTTAATATTAAGAATATTTAAGCAAGATTTTGTAGCCTCTAAAGAAGACGTACCCAATGCAAGTGATAGTAAAAAGTGATGGTATATTGAAGTTTGCATCTCTGGAAAAGCTTGAATTTTTTTTTTTTAATGCCGAACATTTTTTCAGCCCATTTGGGCGACAAAAGTCCCTCCAACATTTTTCGGGAACCTCTTCAGAAATCAACACCACAAATCAGCGAGAAAATATTTTCATTGATAATGGAAATGAAGAAATATAGGAAGAAAGAATGTTTGTGGTATTCCAATTATGCAAACTCCAACGCAGTAAAAAGTGTAATGCTCTATGGATCCAAGATTGTGGGTGGTAGGAGGAAACAGGTGAAAAATATTCAAGCAAGGTATGTTAAAATGGCCAGGAGATTTAGTAGGAACACCCCAAACTATATTTGGCGAATGGAAGCAGGCTGCAGGAGAATGAAAGTGGATTTATGAAAAACGGCTGCGAAGTATCTACTTGAAATATTTAAAGGGTCACCGTGGAAATTTTTAAAAAATCGTTAACGTCCTGCTCGATGAGGAAGTTAATTCGAAAGGCCAATTGTAGGGCGCAGACATCGCTGACTGAAGGTATGTAAAATTTATCAATGATTTTTCCGTACCGAAAACGTTAAACGCGTTTTTCTCGAAACAGCTTTCTTCCAATTGGCGTGACAAATAACTTTAACAATTTTCACTCGATTTACTTCAAATTTAAAAGTTATGTTCCTAATTGCATTTCGCAGAAAAGTACGTACGGAATTTCTGATTAATCGGAAACTTTTCATTTTATGAGCAGTTTTATACGAAATTTTTCACTGAAAATTCTTCTTCACTGGAATTTCTTAAGTTCAAATACCTACAACTTTTGAATAAAACAATATTTTTTTAACTCCGTACGTACTTCTCTAGGTATTCTAATGTAGATTGACGTGAATTTTTGTTTTTCGTTCTAGGTAAAAAATTGTGGATGCTAAATGTCACCGCGGACCACCTAAAAAAAAGATAGCAAAAGAAAATATTAGTAGTTTGCCATTTTGTACATCGACAAAAAAATATATATTTTCTAACAGCTTGATATTCATACTAAATAGATGTGTAATTAATTTTACGAGTGAATCACTTTTTTATACAAAAAAAAGTTGTTAAATTCGCACATGATTTTATACGAGCAACTATGAGCGGCAACCCATCAAAATGGGGAAAAGAAATGGAAGAAGCAATGGGCAGCTTGGGTGAGGGGGCAATGAGGGGGAAAAATAGAAAGAGGCATAAAAATATGGTATTGAAGGTTGCATTGTTGGGATGCAACGAAAATTATTTCTCTTTCGCACTTCCCAATTTTTTGCTCACCACACTTAGGCTATAAAAATCATTGAAACATTTTTGAACATCTTTTTGAGGGATCCGCAACTTAAACCCGGAAAAAAAGCGTTTAGACTGCAAAGAAATGAAAAAAAGTGAACAAATACAGAAGGATTTTCATTCTTCAAAATCGACGCGTCGACGTGCCGCAAGGAATATGAACATAGGAAAACAGATGTACACATGGAAAAATATTGGGCAGGCAAGATGATTAGCGGAGAATTAAAAAAAACGTGGTCGAGCATAAGATGTGGAAATGTCGGGAATGACAGGGAACAAGATTATATTGATGCCAAATATGAGGCTGAAGTTTGCATCGTTTGAGTGCAACGAATACAAACATTTCCGAATTCCTTCAATCTCTTTAAGCTGATTTTGCCAACAAAAATCCTTTAAACATTTTTCAAGTCATATTTCGCGACCTACAAGACGAAACTATGTAAAAAAAACTTTTATAATAATGGAAACCGTAAAATGAAATGTTAAAACGAACTTTTGTTGCGTTCCAATGATGCAAACGTCAATACCATATGCCAAATGTAGAATATGCGACAATTTGAGAAAATAGCAATTAGGATATATATAAACAAAACGAATGTAAAATAGTTTATTCCAATAGAAGGAAACAAACGGTGACCCGTCAAAATGGGGGAAAAACCTGGTGAAGGTATTAAGAGATATGGAGACAGAAGATATAATAACAATGATAAGGGAGCGAAAAAGGTAAAAAAAATAGACAAAAGGATAGAAGAGGGAATGGAAAACCTAAAAAACAGAATCTTAAGGAGGGAAGAAGAAAAAATTAGAAAATCGACGTATAACGATAAGTATAAATATATTATAAAAAAGGACGAGATGCCATGGAAATATTGGTCAGATGAGGGAGTAGAGGGTAAGGAAACGGAAATATGGGCGAGGCTAAGATGTGGCAACACAGGAAGGGCGGGAAAGAAAAGGGAAAAGGATTGGAGGTGCAGGATATGTAAAGATAAAAATGAGACATTGGAACACCTAATGATATGTAAAAAAAGGTAGGGAGTTAGTATCAGAGAAAGCAACGAAGAAAGCAGAGGAGTGGATGGAAGGAACGGATGATTTGGCAGTAAAGGGGGAAATCATAAATGTGCTGGGAGGAGAAATTCAAATAGGGATGTGCGAGTATTTTAGGGGAATAGAGGAATTATGTAGAAAGATGAACAAGGAGCATGACGGAGGAGAGATCGACGAAGGGGACGAATAAATGAAGGGGGAATGTGAAAATAATGCGGAATGTAGGAATGTAGGGAGTAGATAACAAGTGAAAAGTTTGTTTGTGAAACTGTCATATTTTGTAAGAAGCCCTGCAAAAAAGTTGTGCAAATAAAACTCGATACTACTTCTACTACTACTATGTAGAAAAGGGGACGAGAACAAAACCAAAAAAACGACATATTGCGCACAGTATGAAAGCAGGAAGTATACCTTAGGGACAGAGAAGTACTGAGAGGATGTAAATATGATGGGTGAAACAAAAGGGCGAAATTTAGTGTATAAATGTATGTGCGAGGAAGCCAAGGAAAAAATCAAATGAGAAATTGTAGGAGATCTGGAAAAATGGATAGTGGATAAAGGAGAGCAAATCGATAGAAAAAAAACAGACGGTGCTAAAAAAAGGAGCCAATAACTGAACTATGTATGTACATAAAGCGCTTCGGGAATCTGATTTGGAAAACTAAAAATAAGAAAATTTTGTAAGGGGGAAACGTGTATGTAGGGGGGGGGGGGGTCTCCTATGTGTGAACACCCTAAAGGGGTATACCTGAAATAATAAATAATACTCCGACTACTACTACTATGAATAATATTTGATATTATGCATAGTAGTCATTATTCATAGTAGATATTACTATGAATAGTAATATTATTATAGTAGATATTATTCATAGTAGATATTATTTATGATAATAGTATTTTATATTATTCATAGTATTATTTAATATTGTTTATAAATATTTAATATTAATAATAATACTAACGACAAGATAATCATTTCCAAGCTAGCTTATTATTATCATCATTTTTATTGTTGCTGTTGTTATTGTTGAGCTTTTCCATTATTTATTTAATTATCATTATTGCTGTTGAACCTTTCGATTATTTAATTGATATTATTATTATTATTGCTGTTATCATAATCGCTCAGACTTTGAAAATAATATCAAACAAATCAAGTTTTATTTTAACTTTGAAAAAAAGTTTTTTTACAAAACCGAAAATAATAATAATTACATTTACCTTTTTTTAAAATGAACCTTTAAGTTGAACCTTTCGATTATTTAATTGATATTATTATTATTATTGCTGTTATCATAATCGCTCGGACTTTGAAAATAATATCAATCAAATCAAGTTTTATTTTAACTTTGAAAAAAGTTTTTTTTACAAAACCGAAAATAATAATAATTACATTTACCTTTTTTAAAATGATATACCAATCATTTTTATTGTTGAGCTTTTCCATTATTTATTTAATTATCATTATTGCTGTTGAACCTTTCGATTATTTAATTGATATTATTATTATTGCTGTTATCATATTCGCTCGGACTTTGAAAATAATATCAAATCGAGTTTAATTAACTTTAAAGTTTTTTTACATACCCGAGAATAATAATTACAACATTTACAACCTTTTATAATTAATATTAAGTTTTGTTTTTTTAAATAATAATAATCATAACTTCCAAATCTCGACAATAATGTTTAAATGTAATAATTATAATAATTTTCAAGTTTTTGGGCCCTTAAGGTTTCGCTGATTTTTTTTGGCAAATAATAATAATAGGAATATATATTTGGATCTGTTAACCGCAAACAGTAATTGCAACGATAATGATAATCGTGGGAAAAAAAGACGTTACTCGACGTTACTGACCTTCGCTGCTCTCGGAAACTTTTCTCGTCCGTCTGGGGGTCCGTGCGGCACTAATGACGCGTTTCCGTTGCGTATTTTTAACATTTTTCGCATCATTTACGGCGGTATTTTCGGTGTCGAAATCGGTGTCAGATTCGCTGCTGCTGCTGCTGCTGAATTGCACGATTTTTTTCACCACCGGAGTGTACCTCGTGCTGGGTGTTAGTCTCAAGGTGGCATTCGTAAAGTCTTGCTTCGGTGTGTTTTCCTTCGCACCGTAGAACGAGGACTTTTTCCGTATGGGGAACTGCAACGTTGGCTGTACACTCGTCATTTTTTATCTTCTTTTTTTCAACCCGAGTTTACGAGGTTTCGTTTAGAGAAAACCCGATGGTCCAGCGGAATTTTGCGTCGTCACGAGAGCTCGTTTTTCCCTTCGACGCGCACGCGAGAATTTTCTTCTCGCCACTCTAATGGCAACGAATGTTGGTTTTTTCACGATTTTGCAAGAGGGAGAGAGAGCTTTTCTTAAGATATTTTGCGCGAACGCACAGCTGACGTGGTTGATTCGTGTTTACACAATCGCGTCGTAAGGACGAGTGTGCATTACGGCCGTGCAGAAATCGGCCCTCCTCGAGAGCGGGAAACGACTCAACGAGCGCAGCCCGTGCAGTGTGCCGTGATATTCGCGGGAATTCTCTTCAAACGCGGGAAAACGCACAGCTGCGCCCGCGTGGAGGGGGGAGAAGAGACGGCGCTGCGTACGCGAGTGCGCTCCGGTCGTTTCAGCGGGAAATTTTTGAATAACGTGACGACTCGGGCGAGAATTAGTGCGAGCTTTTATTTAACTTGACTTTCTGTAAAATGCAAAACGGAAAATCGATATTTCACCCACTTCCCGATTACTTGGAGCTCTGAACGCGAAATTGGTTTATTAAAAGACTCTAAACTAGTAGCTGTAAGCACGCCAAAAACGATCGAGTATCCCTAAGGAAACGCAATAGGAGTTACCTTTATGATTATTGTTATATATTTGTTTATGTAAGGCAAAATGTAAGTAGGCAAATGTTATGTAGGCAGGACATATGGAATAATAAACTACTACTATTAAAACTACTACTTAGAGCTCTGAAATTTTGCAAACACGCATCTAAAAGGTGACAATGCATGATTAAACCTAAAAAAAATATCCATAAAGTGGTCAACTTTTTATGTAGAATTAGCGATATCTAATCATCCATATCAAATGTCACTAACGCATACAAATAAATTCGTAGCCGACTGTGTTTGTATGTGAAAAGTTTATATGTAGCAATTAGTCGTAAGTTCAATTCCAATTACAATCTCTGTTCTTTTTTTGCAAGCATTCCGTGCTCCTAACGTACAAACACGTAAACTAGTAAATTACTAGTGACAACTAACTAGTAAAATCAATTAAACACTAAGAAGTAGAAAATAACTTATATGTAAACAAAATATTTTTCAAATACAAGCTTTTATTTAATGTACTAAAAATTAGAAAATAATGTTTTTTCCCGAGTCAACTATATGTGACTATAAAAAAAAGCTTGGGCCGCCCAAAATTTAGACATATAATCTTTAATTTACATAAATCCGTTGACATATCAACTGTTTTTAATTTACTGTAAAACATCCTCAGATTTCTTAAATAAAAATCCTGAAACTGAGTATAAACGTGTGACAGTAATTTTTTATCTAATTACTCTTATGCCAAATTAATTACGGTTACTTGAACTGAATTGATCAAATGTATTAAGCATTTGAAAAGTTCAGCGCCCCAAGCTTTTATTTATAGTCACATATAGGTGACTTGGAAAAAAAATATTTTTCACTTTTTAGTACATTAAATAAAAGCTTTTTTTTTTCAAATATATTTTTTTACATATAAATTTTTTATTCGACCCTCACCGTACTGTGATGATATATTGAATTTCTTTTTTCGTTTGCAATTTTGCGAGCTACATGATTTGTGTTAATTATAATATCAATTAATTACGAGAATTCGTAAATTTATAAATTTATTCATCAAATTTGAAAAAAGTTACGGCTCGGGCGACTATGATTTTATTCGGTACTCAGAATAATGTGACGATAAATTTAATGTTGTTCTTAATTTGCAATTGTGAGAGCTAATTTATATGAGTTATGATATAAATGTATTACGAGAACTCGTAAATTGTACATTTATTAATCAAATGTGGCGGCAAATTAAAAAAAAGTTAAGATAGGCGAAATTTTTTTTAGGACTCACTATATTGTGATAATAAATTTTAGATAATTTTTCATTTGCAATGGTGCGAGCTACAAGATTTATATTTATTATAATATAAATTTGTTAGAAGGATTCATACATTTATAAAATTATCGAATCGACTAATCGTACTTGTAAGTCGCAATAATAATAATAATTGATCAATTATATTCCATGATAGTGTATATAGTTCAATCTTAACCAAAGAATAATCGAGAACTTAATAATAATAATAATTAGCAATCATGCTTATAAATTGATGACAACCATTTGTAAATTTACCAAGAGGATTTAGCGAATCAACTAACCGTACTCATAATCGGCAATAATGATAATAATAAATAACTAATAACGATGATAATTAATTATGAAGCGTTTCCCTAATAATAACGATAAAACAATCATCAATTTTTCAAACAACCGTCATTGTTGTCATTTTTGAGTTGTTCTATCATTATTATTGTTATTATTATTATTATTAAAATTAAAATAATAATAAGCAATATCTAGTAACCCTAAGTATCGCACAACGCAAAATGCAAATCATAATTTCATTTCAAAAGTAAATCGCAGTCGAGGACTCGCAATCACCGCCACTGTAGATTTTCCCACGGTAAAAACGATATTTCAATTGCAATTATTGATAATAACGCTAATTGGACATAAAGCTGATAAATTGCTGACATTTGTAGCAGCGGTCTTATATCCGCTCGAACGAAAGTTCTCGCGAGTGCCTTAGAGATGGCGACAGCATCGACATCGCGTGGCGGGCGCCATCTGGCGCGCGGGAGCGTAACTGACGCGACGCGCTCGTGTGCCGCTGGCGGACCTCGGCACTGAGCCTCGTCCATATTGGTCTCAGAAGCGGACGGGGCAACTGGATTTTTTCAATCCGCCGCAATCGAGGTTTTCTAGAGTGTTCTAGACTCCTCACCACCGCAAAGATGAGAGCGAAGGTACCGTACATTGTTTACAAACGATTATTTTTCTTCGTAATTGATAATTATCGGGCGAGTGTGTGATATCGCGAATAAATGATTAACAAAAAAATCAGCCGCCATTCGACGCCGCGCGGCTCGGTTTATCGCCACGCCGCGTGTCAACGGGGCAAGCGGTAAAAGTACGAAAACACGTGAAAAAAAATACTCTCGGAGACTTTGACCGCGCGTGTTGCCGCGGACTCTTATTTCGCGCTGTTCAAATCGCTTTTTTACCCGTAGCATTCGGTTGTCGAAAATTAATGACTAGAAAAGTTTACCCGCCGCCATTACTCGAGTGAGCGTGCGGCTTTGTTTTAATCGTTTTTCCGCACGCCTCGCGACGTGGCCGATCGACATAACCGCTCCGTGTGCCCAAAGAGTCGTGAATTCTTTACCCAGGAGTTGTACTCCTCCACAACGGTGATGAAAATCTTAATCGTGTAAACGAATTCTTTGTTGCAGTGGCGTAAGAAGCGGATGCGCAGGCTAAAGCGTAAAAGGAGGAAGATGCGTGCGAGGTCCAAGTAGACTGTCCTCCCTCGACTCTGTAAGTACATATTTTTTTTTACAAATGATTATAATAATAATTTTGAAAAAGTCTTGTTTTCGAATTTGATTGCACTAGAGGCAAAATGACGATGATCAATATCAAAATGACCATGTGATTGAAGTAAATTTGTATTCATGTGATCCTGTCTCGTACTTGTCACTGTGCTATTTCTGCTTCCTCGGAGAGCTTGCGCATGGCTGGGCAGTCACTCATCCGGGTATTGGCCCTGGCTGATGGATGGAGATAAATGTATCAACTTGTCAACCTGGACTGATACTCCGATGAGTGATGTGCATAGTCGCAGGCTGGTCACCCATCCGAGTATTGGCCAAGTATCGAGTGGTCACCCATCCGAGTACTGGTCAGAGCCATTGATCGGCATAAAAATATCAAGCGTCGGCTTAGGTCAGTACTTCGATGGGTGATCAGTCACCCATCCAAGTATTGGCCAAGTATCGAGCGATCACGCATCCGGGTATTGGCCCTGGTCGATGACTAATACAAAACCAATGATTTGTCAACCAGGACTGATACTCCAATTGAGGGTTTGCCTAGCCATAGGCTGGTCACCCATCCGAGTATTGGCCAATAATCGAGCGGTCACCCATCCGAGTATTGGCCAATAATCAAGTGGTCACCCATCCCAGTTTTGACCAATAATCGAGCGGTCACCCATCCGAGTATTGGCCAATAATCGAGCGGTCACCCATCCAAGTATTAGCCAACACTGGAGCGGTCACCCATCCGAGTATTGGCCAACAATCGAGCGGTCACCCATCCGAGTATTGGCCAACAATCGAGCGGTCACCCATCCGTGTATTGAACAATAATCGAGCGGTCACCCATCCGAGTATTGGCGAATAATCAAGCGGTCACCCATCCGAGTATTGGCCAATTATCGAGCGGTCACCCATCCGAGTATTGGCCAATTATCGAGCGGTCACCCATCCGAGTATTGGCCAATTATCGAGCGGTCACTCATCCGAGTATTAGCCAATAATCGAGCGGTCACCCATCCGAGTATTGGCCAATTATCGAGCGGTCACCCATCCGAGTATTGGCCAATTATCGAGCGGTCACCCATCCGAGTATTGGCCAATTATCAAGCGGTCACTCATCCGAGTATTAGCCAATAATCGAGCGGTCACCCATCCGAGTATTGGGCAATTATCGAGCGGTCACCCATCCGAGTATTGGCCAATAGTCGAGCGGTCACCCATCCGAGTACTGGTCAGAGCCACCAATGAGCACAAATATATTGAATTTTGGCTTCGGTCAATACTCAGATGGGTGACCGATCACCCATCCGAGTATTGGCCCATAATCGAGCGGGCACCCATCCGAGTACTGGTCAGAGCCACCAATGAGTATATTCAATTTTGGCTTGGGTCAGTACTCAGATGGGTGACCGGTCACTCATCCAAGTGTTGTCCAAGTATCGAGCGGTCACCCATCCCTGTACTTGTTGAAGCTGCCAATTCGGCTCAAAAATAGTTATTTCTGTCCCTGGCCAGTACTCGGATGGGTGACCGCTTAGCTGCGCACCAAAATATAAATTCAATCTTACAAATAATTAAATATTTATCACGAAGATTAACTTGAATTGAAATGTAAATTGCTCCAACGAATAATTTTTATCCCCTTGAATATTCTTGGATCAACAGCGTCCGCGAAACTAAAAGACTTAGCTGCAACCTTCTATTCACCATTTTTTTCTGTATTATGTTTATTTTAACAAAAACGCTTTTTTACAGCTGCTGGAATAACTCATCTTGGCGCCCAATCTGCCTCCACGTTGTCACGCACGCTCTTGGAGGACGATTATTTTTCCGTACATCGTGGATCGTTGTAAAGAAGAAAAAAGAAAGAAAGACGAAAGAAAAACTCTATTTTTTCTGTACATCCAGCGCGACGCAGTTATTCCCGCAGAGATAATTCTCAAAAGAACTGTCCTGATTTGTTAAATAAACGACTCTTCATGATAGGAAAATAATTGTTTTTTTTTCTCCCGTCCCGATGTGATTGCGCATTCGAAACGTGGTGCGAATTTTCCTGTCGTTTCGCGATCTGGTTATTAGCGATAGAATATTCTCGTGAGAATGATAAATAAATACAAGCTTTAAAATGAGTAAGAATTTTGGAAAAGTAATGAATTCATTTTCAAACTATAGATGTAGAATATGATACTATTTAAGGGGGTTGTAGCGTTAGCCACAATTTAAGATTACATTTGTTTAAAATATTTCTTGTCGACTACTGTACGAATTTTTTGAATTTTTTTTCACGAACCAAAAATAGTTTGACGTGCTGTTAGATGGGCAAAAGCACGCTACAGGTGATTAAATTTTTGTTGGCTAATGAGCACCAAGATTAACCATTTCTAACAACGGATTAAGGCTAACTAAAGCTTTGTAAACATGTAGAAAACAAAATTCCCATCTTGCCTGTCGTAAACTATATATATAAGACATTGAACCATGAAGGTTTGATGAAAGATTACCGAATCTTGGCCGGAGAATGAAGAGCATTGCTGACAACCTCAATATCGACGAAGTTGCCATATTTCGGAAACACTCAAGGAGGTTGCTCAGCTAACCCGAAATAGTAAAAATTTGCTGAAATTTTTTAAGGATATTCGCGAACAGGTATTACAACTCCGTGTAAAATTTCAAGTACTTCGTCTGCGTGATTGTTGAGCAATTAATTATTGATGTTAGGCTCTTGTACACGGGCGACATAGCAAAAGCTCGTGAAAACTCTAATACGACTGTCGCAACGTAATAAAAATAGTAAGAATTGAATGGAAATAGGCGGAAAAAATTCTTGATATTTTTATGAATAATTACAACCAAGAGTACAGCGTTTGGTTTGTCTCGTTATCGAGATATTCGTGAAATAAAGCAGGAAATTTCAGCTGATTCGCGTAAAACGATAAAGCGCCCTACGGCACGTGGCAACGCTGCTTTCACGTCGGCCATTTTGAATAGGCGCTAAAATTTAAAACGCACAAACTATTGCTTTCTTGCAATAAATTTCTTACCGCGGTTTTATAAAGAGTATTTAAATATTTTGAATCATTCTTTACACAAGCTGCAGTGCATGTGTTTCGACATAACCTTCAAATCAATTACGGGTCGTCCCCCGACTCCGCATTGATTTTCCGGCTCAACTACTTACCGCCGCTTTCCAGGTTGTACTTGCTCCAACCGTCGATTAAACTGTTTTTCGCTTTACATTTTTCCCTTCAATCTTTTCATTTTCGCCAAACAAAAAAAACGGAATTCGCGAAGGATGTTTAACAGCTACGCGCTCACGAGGTGGCGTTCGTATCTGAGCTCAGTGATACCAGTTACCGAGAACTAAATTGCGCGCTCGCCACATTTCAACTTGGTTAATAACTTATTCGCGATGTAAATAAACAAAAAAGATTAATAACATTTCTAAACAGTCAATTATATGCATTCCACATATGTATTAGCTGAAATTTATTTATTTTACATAACTGAAAATGTGATTTTTCGTGGTTGGCAGCCGTGGTAAGAGCCCGTGTTTAAGTATATGCGTTCCCCTTTTGCCGTCGCCACGCAAAGACCCTGAGCAGCCTCCTTAATATGAATTAAGGGTAATTATAAATAATCTCGTGACAAATACAATTAGGCATAATTATAAATTACTCAAAATTTCATTCTAAATTGTATGAAACATTTGCTGACGCAGATTTTTTATAATTATTGATAATATTATACTTTTTCAAGTCGATAGTAACATAAAAGTTGTTCCTTTTTTCTTAATAAAACAAATACTAAAATGCATAATTTTGCCCCTTAGTCATCTATTTTATGCAAAAATAGTATTTACAGAATACATCTATACCTCGTATGCGTTTTTTGAGGTTCATTGGGAAAAAATTCACAAAAACCGTCATTTGACTCAACTGGACCGCTCCAACCTCTATAAAAGTTGAAAAATGACAGTAAATTGATTGGCGATAAGTTCTGGAGCGGTCTTATCGTAGCAAACTTTTCGCAAGAGCTGGCTTGGGCCACGTCCCAACAGTCCGAGAGTTTGTGTATACGCGTGCTCGCATACCAACCAAACATACAGTACGTGCATATGGCAACGTCACTGGCAAGCGCAATCCATCCCTTACCCTAACCATTCTCATTACCGTTGTTAAGGTAGTTCCGTACGTACACGTATGAGCCAAAAGTTGCGGTCGAAGCGTATAGTAACATCCAATGCCTATACGATGCTGTTGGTTGTCAATTTTTGACAGAGCTTGTACCCTCTATGTGCCCCACACATTCGCACCTCATGCATAGATACCAAAGTAGCTTTTTTCAAAAAGTTGTCCAAAAGTCGGCTAAATGGGTGCCAAATGTCCGCCCGGAAGTTATCTTAAAGTTAACAATCATCGCAAAAGATAACTGTTGGGCACATTTTGACCCGTATTCATAGTCGTTCCTTGAGCCTTCCTTATTCTTTGTTCAGAACAAAGAACAAGGAGGCCTTATTTCTTAACAAACGTCTATGAATATGGGTGGATGACTTATAGGTAACTTCCAAGCGGACATTTGGTACCCACTTGGACAACTTCTAGACAACTATTTGGAAATTGCTACCTGGGTAGGTCTCATACTCGTATAGAGAGCGGCGCTGTAATCGTGGCAACAGTGCGATATTCCTGCAGTCATAGCGTTGAGCTTCCTACGATCCGTCTTTCGCGAAATATTTTATATAAATAAAAAAAAGCGTGATAATGTCAACCCAAATGCGATACAAAGGAAAGTTTACACGAAAAAAGGCGCTTGCTAAAAGACTGAAAGCTATGGCAGCCATGTGTCAAGCAAATGCGGCTAAACGCGATGAGAATAACCATAACCTCAACGATCAGCAACAAAAAATCGCTGTCGAAGGACGTCGGATCGTGGATTTGCAACATCTTGCCCACAGTTTAAATTGTATTCGCTGCAACAAAGACAAATATATGCATAAATTGAACAAATTCAATTTGTTTGCAGACGAAATTCATTTCACATCCGTCTCAGAATTACTAGAACTCGGGGGAAAAAAACACGCTTCGAGTTCCCAGACCACGCGCCGATCAGCTGGCTGCAGCGTACACTGTTGCCATTCCGTTACAGATGGTTGGGACCGAGTTCGGTGTGGAGTAAAATTACCACTTTTCATAAGTCGATATTTCCGAAACTAAACGGTCAAAGTTTGTCATTTTTTAAAAATCAATCCCACAATAGTACTGCGTACACGTGTGTTTTTATTTTGAAATCCTAAGATCCGTTTGAAACCTATATCGAGAAATGCGAGCAAACTCCTATCGGTTTACGTGTTAGGAATAGGGATCGCGTACAAAAATGACCATATTCAATTGCAATTATCTCATGAACTAAACGGTGAATCGAATTGATTTTTCGGGCATCAGTCCATCCACACCATACTTAGATTTCAGCCAATTCCTAAGATTTTACCAAATCTACAGAACCACCTTAACAGTGCATTTCTTGCAACTATTGCAGTGTATACAAAGATTTCATAAAATGGAATATCAGCTGCTCTATAAATAACGATTTGTATCGTTCACAGCGTTGCCAACTCTTGCCACCATGGCTTCGGCTCTGTTGGCTTTGGCTAGGTTGCCTTTGGCTAGGTTGCCTTTGGCTAGGTTGCCTTTGCATCGACTTATTCGGCCGATCACGTTTCATCACGTATTTCATACTTTGGGTTTATTTGGGTTTGTAAAGTTTATGGTGGAAAGTGAACATTTTTCACAATAACCGTAAAACATCCATCTATCGTTCCACCGTGTTTCAATGAGCTTCCGTCACGTCATTTTTTCATAATCAACCGAAATATGTTCTTCGGGACTTGCCCTATGCAGCGGGAGTTAGGAATGCTAATTTCAAGAGCGAATATTTCGATAACGAGATGGTCAATGTAGTTCAAATTTCACAAACGTATGCAGGATAGCCTGGACAACGTTGGTATTAAATTACAAAACTTTCCGTACTATCGTTTTCATGCACGTACTACCCTAAGGTATTGCTTTCGCGGGGGCCGTATTTTGTGGGGGCACAAGAAGGGCCCTTCCCCAGCTAGCAATTTTCAAAAAGTTGTCCAAAAGTCGGCTAAAAGGGTGCCAAATGTCCGCCCGGAAGTTATCTTAAAGTCAACAACCATCCAAAAAAAAAACTGTTGGACACATGATAACTTATAGGTAACTTCCAAGCGGACATTTGGTACCTATTTGGACAACCAATAGACGACTATTTTGAAATTGCCACCTGGGTCTGAATCATTGGTAAGTTACAGGGACGCTTAAGGAGATACGACTAGTTCTTTGGGGTCAAAACACTAGCCTAAATTTATGTTACCCACATTGGTTCTGATTTATGCTAACTAGTGCTGAATATTCGTATTATCGATTCCGTTATGCCAAATTTGTGGTAAATGTTTTATTTACTGCATAAGTACTAATCCAGCACGTATATTCAAGCGTTTTGGCAACTCCACCTGAAATTCGATCCCGAGCCCATTTCGTATGGACAATTCTTCAATTAGCCGAAATTCGATTCTCGCGCAGATGCGCTATACGCAAGACGCGTTGTCCAACCCCCGGGTAGCATAAATGTCCAATTGACGCGGATAAGTTACCATTTTCAGGTTATCTTTAAGACATTGCCGTAAGATAACTATTCGACGTCTTTCATGGGCTATATTAAATATCCTAGATTATTAATAAATTGGTTTTTATAAAGAAATGGATATATGTCCATTCGATACCACTTTTTATACCGTTTTGACAACTTTATGGATGCCTTTTGGACAACTTTTAGAAGCCTGTGTCATCTTGTCATTTTTATGCCTTTAGGAGGATACCTTTCGGACATATCGATATGATAACTTTACGCTAACGTACCGACGACCGATAAAAGTTAACCTCTGGTTGTCAATTTGTCGACCATTAAAAGTTGTATAGTCGATTTGTATACAAATAAGTTATTCGTAAAGCGGTCTTCAGTGATACTATTTGTAATTCAAAACGGCATCTTTTTGGACAACCTAAAAGTTATCCGTATCCGTTTCGCGATATCCTTCGAATACCATATAGACAACATTTTCCTACCTCGGAACGCAAACATAACCTCGAAATTTCTTCGAAAAATGTGTAGCCTCGCGTCCCGAGTTTTGTCGTCCGCGACAAAAATATTGTACAGATCGAACTCGTACACGTGCAGAATTCTCGAGCCTGCGAGATTTCCGCAAAGACGCGCGTACGCGGCCGATAATTCCATTGGGAATACGAACGCGGTGGAAAAGGAGCCGGATGACGAAGTCGACGAACATAACCTGCCCGGTGCCTTGGGCCAAGACTTTCGGACGTTTCGCGACGCGGATGCCACGATTATATTCGACGTTGACGAGGAAAAAAAGAAAATCATCGATCTCGAGACGATAACCGCGCTGCGGGAGGAACACGATCCCTACGAAGGATTGAACATGAAACGTAAGCGGTGTAACTTTTTCTTTCGTTTGTTGACTTCTTTGTTATTATTGGTACATTAATGTCACATAATATGCAGGACGGGGCAACAACTTTTAGCAGAGGAATCATTTGCGTGGCTTCGAGGTTCATCCGGGTAGAGGCGCTTAGGAGATTTCAAGCTCGCCTTCATTTTTTCAAACTCGACTTATTTTTCTTTTTTCAGATTTTTATTAAGGAAGCAAAAATAAGTTGACTCGTCAAACTTCACGATAATCGATCAAGATTTGGTATAAAAAAATCGCTAAAAATACAACTTCAAGGTTTTTAGCCTAGAAACCTTGATGATGATGAAAAAAACTGCGCAAACACTTACTCCCGTTAAACGTGCCCGAACAGACGGCCACCCCTTTTCGATGCACGCTTGCAATCTGATTAGCACTGATTGTATTGTTTCATTAAGGGGGATACCGCGAGGCAAAGAATGAATATATGACTTTTTTTTAAGGGAAAGATTTCTTCACCATATTTGAAACTTGGAGTATGTTTTATTACTATTTTTGGCTGTGACGTGGAATTTCTGAAATTATAAATAAATACGTTGCGGCGAATGTTGTCAGGCGTTGCGTCACGTGGCGTCCGCTTGATTAATGCGAAATAAACCAACAATGACTTTTCTTTCTTTAAGGGGAGATATACACCTTGGAGCCGGAAAAAAGGTCACTTTTGTGAATTTTTTCAAGGAAAACTATTTGATATTTCGGATTGGGGTTTTAATTATCTAAAAGTATATACATTCAAAAATATGTTTAATTTTCTTCATTTAAAAATATCAAAAATATACAAGGATATCGTATGATCCTTGGAGCGTCGTGAAAAATCTGCGCGTACGGTACCCACTGGCGTTTCTTCAAAAATCATCTGAAGGAAAAACCAAAAAGATTGTCAAATTAGATACTATAATCTAGTACTTGTCATAGGCGATTTTGAAAATATCGATTTGTGACAAAATGGCGGACTTTTGAACGTAAATAGTGATTTTCGGGCCAAAAATTAGTTATTATTTTGCCTATAAAACAAAAACTAAGTAACGGAAAAAAAAATTCTATGACAAGTACTAGATAATGGTGTATAGAATAACCACAAAAAACCTCAAGGCAATTGGTTCATTGGTTTTCGAGAAATTTTGGATACCGATTTGAAAAACGTGGTTTTGAGAAAAACGCGTTTGGAAATTTGGGAATGAATAAATCATGAAATTTGTCAACTTACATGGAATCGTCGATACCAGGCCCATAGTGTAGGTCTTCTACAGTCGACGCAATGTTCATAGCTTCTAAATCCTCGACCTCGACCATCAAGGTGTATATCTCCCCTTAACACTCATACGCAAAATATGAATGATATTGAAGTTTGCATCGTTGGAACGCAACGAAAGTTCCATAGTCCATTTTTTTTTCGCATATTCAGGCCTCCAACAGAGGTTAAACTTTTTTCTGTATCTTCTTCAGAGATCTATAGCCTAAATATGCACGGAAATTTTTCGGATGATAATGAAAATGAGGCAATTGAAAAAATGTAATCATTTTTCGTTGCGATCCAACGACGCAAACTTCAACATCGTAAATATGAACCAAAAATAGTGAGAAATTTCGAAAATCGATGAAATGGCACGCTTCGAAACAAAGAAATTGAATTTCCCGAAAAATATGACAAGATGTTTCGATAAAAAGATACTTTGATTTAAGATGTTCAAAATCATGTTGGGTCATGTTTTATACAATAAGGTTAGAAAGATCAGATTTGGTCGATTAGTTTTTTAGCTATACGTCACAGCAGTTTTGAAAATGCAGTTTAGGAGACCGTGCCATACCTACGTCATTATTAAAGAATAATCATTTTTCAAAATTCCATGTAGCAGCCAAAAGTAGTAATAAAAATTACCCTAAGTCTCAAGAATGGTGAAGCAATCTTTCCTTTTGAAAAAAAAATGATAAAAATCAGCATAAAAAATTGTCGCTTGACAGTATTTCCCCCCTCAAGGTATTTTCCCTTTCTAGAATCCGAATATGTAACAATTAGCTGATTTTTGTCTATAATAAAAAAATCATTTGTAAAAACAAGCTTTTATTCAACGTAACAAAAAGTAGAAAATAATGTTTTTTACCAAGTCACCTATGTGTCACTATAAATGAAAGCTTGGAGCGCTCAACTTTTAAAATGTTTAAGGGGATACGTGGGTTTCGAAGACAAGAAAAGCATATTTTCTCTTTAAAAAAAATATATAAATGATTTCGTTCAAAATGTTGAGCACATAAAAGAGCAACATTTCAACAATATTCGAAAAAAAATTCATCCGAAAATTTGGGACTTTCAACCGGTGGGACCTGGTTTCCGGAGACCCCTAAAAAAAGTGTGCTCGTGGTGGTCAGGATAACTCATGATAGCTTTATCTGAAATTTAAAAACCAGTTTTTTTCTGTTAGTAGATAAGTATAGGTCGTGATTGAACGAATTAATTTTTAACTAAATGCAATTTAAATTTTTGGCAGAGTTGTATGCAAAATAGTTCAATTTTTGGTATAATTTACACTACGTATAGCCTCGCAAAGTTCGTTGTAACCGAAAAAAAAACACGTTCGTTCAATCACTAGTCAATGCTATTTTGAAGAAGTGTGCAAAATTTCAATAAGATCAGTGCATTAGTTTTTGAGAAATCGTGTCTACCGACTTAAAAAATAGTGTCTTGAGAAAAATGCGATTACCTGCGGCGCTCCCGGCCGGTCTTTCCCAACGGGGGAAATTCCCAAAGGCTCTCCTAGACTTTTACTCCGATTGACTTAAGGGGTTATATACAGGAGGCCCAAAAAGATCGATTTTACAAGAATTTTCTTGAAAAGACCTTTAAATCTATTAACGTAAAAATTTGTACACATATTGTGGTAACTTTTAACTGTATTTTAACATTTTTTATTTGTAAAAATAATTATTTTAAAAGCTGCTGTAGCTGATCTCCGGGAGCACCTCTCATAAAAGGCGTCTTGCGGTGAGCACGATATCTCTGGACTGAATAATGTAAAATGAAAAAACCAAAAATATTTCGTTAATATAATGGATTATCTTGTAATTGAGCGAAGGATTAAGCACAATAATAATTTTCGATAAAATGTCGCCTTCTCAAAATAAAATCGGTTTTGACAAAAATTAAGGCCTTAAATTGTTTATAAAATGAGAAATATTTATCGATGAGAAAAACCTTCGATTAATTACTAAAAAATATACTTGAAAAGATTGTGTTAAAATTTGAGACTGATCGGTTCACCCGTTTCCGAGGAATCTTGCTCACCGACTTTAAAACACACAGTTTTGAAGAAAACGCGTTTAAGGGGCCAGTCCACTTTGGAGCCATAAAAAAAGGCTATTTTCGCAATTTTTTGAGGATTTTATAAAAGATATGAATATAAAAATTGTTGGGCTTGATAAATAGTCTTGAAATACATTTAAAAAAATGTTTATTTCATTTTTACTCATTTTTGAGCATAAAAACCATAGTTTAACGTAACGCCTCAAAAATAGGTGGGCTAGGTAGCTCCATCACAACTCGGCAACGGCTTGTCTGAAAGAAAAAAATCAAAGTCCATTAGATTCAGTATGACATTAGCTACAAAATGGCCCTCGGATATAAAGTTTTATCGAAAAATAAAAAAATGGCAGATGAAAAACAAAAAAAAGTTTTTTTTAAACGCGTTTTTTCGCAGTTTTTCGCAAAAAAAAGAGTAAAAATCGAAATTTTAAAACCATCGCGAGTCATTTTGTTGCGAATCATGTTTAGAATATGTGGTTCAAATTTCAAGAGAATCGGTTTATTAGTTTTAGAGACACGATGGAGCTAGATTTTGAAAACGTTGTTTCGAGAAAAACGCGTTTGAAGTTTGTACTATGAAAAACTCTCACCTAAACTCAATCGGCAATTCCTGCACCGCAGAAAATCCCTTTTGATTGCTCATCATCGTCGATTTCTTCAAGACTTGCTTGCTTTCGATTTTTTGAAATTTTCAAAGTGAACTGGCCCCTTTAAAGTTTCAAAAGCACTTTCGAACGCTCTGACACGTCATTACAAATGTGCGTGTTACTTCGAGAATATTCGCCGGATTAACAAGAAATTTTCTGTGTGTGTACTTAAATATATGTACATTAGGGAAAAAAAAAATTTAATCGATTTTTCGAAAATTCTAAGTGTATAAAACCCCTTAAAACTTTGGGAGAATATTCTAGAAATGCATTATTAGATAACAAACGAAAAAATTCAATGGATTTTTCGAAATTTTCAAACCCATGTAACCCCTTAATAAATTTGATAAATTCAGTTTCATTAAGTATTCAATTTGGCACAATGCTAATTAGAAACAATGATATCACATGTTTATACTCAGTTGCAGGATTTTTATTTAAGGGTCGGTACCTTGAATAAACGGCGAGAAAAAAAGGTGAACGTTGGGAATTTTTATCTCAAAAACTAATATTTCGCTTGAACCCGGATTTTTTAAATTGGAAAATATGTACATTGAGGTATGTTTAGGATTTTTTTAAAATAAATTCTTCGACTGGAAGCGATTCAAACGCGATTATCTCGAAACATAGTTTTCAAAGTCGGTGGCCAGATGTATCTCGAAAACGGCTTGTCCGATTTTGCCCAAATTTGGATACAATATTCTTCGATAGTTTTTCTCGTTCGCCACGTAGGAATTTTTTGAAATGATCATTTTTGACGGAATTGCGACCGTTTTAATTTAACATTCGTTTTTCGTTCGCAATTTCCGACGATTTTGCATTGCATACACATTGCATAAAAAAGCAATGGTTCAATCAAATGAAAAACCCCTACGTGGCGAACGAGAAAAACTATCGAAGAATATTGTATCCAAATTTGGACATAATCGGACAAGCCGTTTTCGTGATACATCTGGCACCGACTTTGAAAACTATGTTTTCAAAGTCGGTCGGTTACAACCAATTTATTTTAAAAAATTCCTAAACATACCTCAATGTTCCTATTTTCCAATGAAAAAAAAAACCCGGATCCAATCGAAACATTAGTTTTTGAGTTAAAAATTCCCGAAGTTTACCTGTTTTTCTCGCCGTTTACTCAGGTACCTCCCCTTAATAGCATATACTAGGACAGTCGAGTTTGTGCTCATTTGTTTTGTTATTACGAGCACAAGTCATTACACATGATGATGAGAGTCTGATGATGGAGGTGGGAGGTGGACACTGGAACTCCATAAAGACATATGTTTGGACATTCGAGTTTGTGCTAGTTTGTTTCGTTATCATGAGCACTTTTCATTACACATGATAACAAGAGTCTGATAATGGTGGTGGGAGGTGGGAACTGAAATTTCCTAATGGCAAATGGTAGGACAATCGGGTTTTGGCTCATTAACTTTGTTGACTTAGGCTTCATTTATAACTACACTGTTATAAAGTTTCTCACGAAACCTTTATAACCTGAGGCAAGGTTTTTTATTACACCGATGTCTGAATGGCATGGGGGTCTGGCATGGCAAATAAATCAACAAATTCCAGGCGCCGGGTTGAAATTCTGAACTTTGAATGATCAGAACGCTCAAAACTCCGAAAGAATACTACCCCGAAAGATCAAAACTCCGAAAATCCAAACACCGTCAAACTAATTCGGCTATGGAAGTTTTAAAAGTTTCAAAATTTTCAATAAATCGACGAATTATCTCAAGAATTTGTTTTTATTGAGAAGTGATTTTACGTCAATTTTGAAATTTGTCTAGACAATGTTATACGTTCTTTAAGGCGTTACCCCCACTTGTAGCGCAAAAAAGGCCTTTTTCATGAATTTTTTTAAAGAAAACTACAAAACTTTTTTAATCGATCAATATACCATCTTGAAGAACTTTCAGTAATTTTTTTATTGAAAAATATTACATTGTTTAGTGGCAAATGGCTGTCAATGAAATAATGTTTTTATATACACGGTTTGCGGTGACCAACATTGCGGCGAAGTGGATCATCAGAAAAAAAATGCGGATGGATTTAGTCAAATATAAGTATAAACTAGTCTTTAATCGAAGGATTTTAAAAAATATTCATTTTTCACAAAATGGCGGACAGTCAAAGTTAATGGTTCGATTTTAACGAAAAAAAAACGGCCGTTCTTTGGCTATAAAATGGCCATTTTTTTTTTTCGAAAAAAAAAATCGAACGATTAAAGACTACATTTTTATGTATTAAATAAGCCTGCAAAATTTCAAGAAGATCGGTTCATTAGTGTTCGAGTAATCTTGGTCACCGACTTCAGAAATGCCATTTTGAGAAAAACGCGTTTAAAGTTTCTCTTTCAACGCTCTTTCAACGCGGATTCTTCTCTTTCAACGCTCATATCTCAGTCAATTTTGTTCGGATCGACTTGAAATTTTCAAGACATACTCTCAGATACTTATACTTAAAAAAAAATGCAATAAAAAAAATCGATTTTTTCAAAATCGCAAGTGAGGGTAACCCCTTAAAAGGTTAACAAGTAGCCACACGTGTAGTGTGAGATTTTTCGTAAAAGGCGATCGGAGCGACGCGCTAAGGCGATGACGCGTGACACAGGTGCCACCGACGCCACATACGTAGCTCTGGTAACGCCATCTGTTGGTAAACAGCGATAAGATATTCAACGTCCCAATATAGCGTAATGTATTAGGGTAGTTCGGAAAAGCTCGTCTTTGCCTTGCTGCGTAAGATCTTTTTTCATTAAGTTTCCTTAACATTTAAGGTTAAAAAGAAGACTTTTCTGGATAAAACAAATAATCTAGAGTATTTTTTTTAAACCGAGTCTGAGAAAGTTATCATTTGTCGAAATGGCATGCAAAAAACCAAAAGCAGATGATTTTTTTTGACAAAATAACATAAATCCCAAAATCTCGAAAACCGTGGGACTTTTACGTGGGACTTTTATGATTCTACCTATCGACGGTTGCAGGATTATCCATTAATTACAGGACACACTGTATATCGAGTATTGTGTAGACTATACATAGCCTTTACGGATTTTTTTCACCACAAACCACAGAGATAAAGAATACTTTGATGCATGTAATTCTACGTGCGGTTAAATGGGCAAGACGTTCACGCTACGGGTGATGTCATTTTTCGGCTATTTAGCAACAAGATAAACCATTTCCAATAACGGATTATCACAAACTAAATCTTTGTTACCATTTAGCAAACAAAATCCCCACCTTCCCCTTCGTAAACCATGTATATTCAATATTGAACCACGAAGGTTTGATCAAAGATTACGAATCTTGGCTGGCGAATGAAGAAAATTGCTGCCAACTTCAATATCCGCGAAGTTGCCGTATTTCGGCAACACTTAATATTAATTAATGGTAATAATAAATAATCTCGCGACTAAATATAAGCAGGCATAATTATAAATGAGTCAAAATTTCATTCTGAGTTGTATAAAACATTCGCCGACGCAGTTTTTTCAAAATAACCATCGATAATGTTATACTTTTTTCAAGTTGGTAGTAACACAAAAGTTTTTCTTATTTACGTAATAAAAATATTAAAATGTATGATTTCGCCCGTGAATTATATATTTTATGAAAAATTAGCATTTACATAATGAATCTATACCTCGTACGCAATTTTTTTTAGTTTCACGGAAAACAATTTATAAACCGTCACTTGACTCAGCTGGACCGTTCCAACCTCCTAAAGGGCTACTTCACTGTGACGGCTAAAAAAATAGCTATTTTTAATAATTTTTTTTTTTTGAAAACTTTTGCATGTATCGGTACAAATATTTGTTTACTTGAAGGTACACTCGTACAGAACAGAAAACTTTTTATGTTGTTGCATATAGATGTATATTTATTTAACAATTTATAATCGGGTAAAGGTGTGTTGCTGGCGTTGATGATTTGTGCTCTCCAGGTAATCGGAGAGCATTGAAAAAAAAAATCAAAATGATTCTTAATCTGTATGATAGTGCCTATCGCCCGAACTAGAATTATTATTTTATATTGCAAAATAGTAAAATGGCGTCGTTTTTTGCAAAAGTGTTCGGAAAACACGTTTTTTTTCGTCATAATTCGGGTGAAAGTATAAGTTAAAATTAATATTTTTTAATAATCCTAGTTCGGACGATAGCGCAGCGGGTAGCCGTAATAGAGCGCGCGCACCGAGCGCTTCCACTTTAAGGCGTTACCCCCACTTGTAGCGCAAAAAGGCCTTTTTCATGAATTTAAAAAAAACTACAAAACTTTTTTAATCGATCAATATACCATCTTAAAGAACACATCTTGAAGAACTTGCAGTAATTTTTTTATTGAAAAATATTACATTGTTTAGTGGCAAATGGCCGTCAATGAAATAATGTTTTTATATACACGGTTTGCGGTGACCAACATTGCGGCGAAGTGGATCATCTGAAAAAAAAATGCGGATGGATTTAGTCAAATATAAGTATAAACTAGTCTTTAATCGAAGGATTTTAAAAAATATTTATTTTTCACAAAATGGCGGACAGTCAAAGTCAATGGTTCGATTTTAACGAAAAAACGGCCGTTTTTTGGCTATAAAAAGGCCATTTTTTTCGAAAAAAAAATCGATCGATTAAAGACTACATTTTTATGTATTAAATAAGCCTGCAAAATTTCAAGAAGATCGGTTCATTAGTGTTCGAGTAATCTTGGTCACCGACTTCAGAAATGCCATTTTGAGAAAAACGCGTTTAAAGTTTCTCTTTCAACGCTGATTCTTCCCTTTCAACGCTCATATCTCAGTCAATTTTGTTCGGATCGACTTGAAATTTTCAGGATATATTCTCAGATACTTATACTTCAAAAAAATGCAATAAAAAAAAATCGATTTTTTCAGAATCGCAAGTGGGGGTAACCCCTTAAAGCGCTGCACTGAGTCGACAAAGTGAAAATCTACTTTACCGGCAATTTTACATAAATTCTATTACGGAATAAAGTTGGAAAATGCAAAAAATTCAATCTTTTCATTCCGTCACAGTAGAGTAGTCGCTTGAGGCGGCAGCCTGACTTAGAGGATTTCAAAAATCTTCTTTTTTTAATTGAAGCGATTGATATTTGATATTGATATTTCTTCCAATTGAAAACTTTGAACGCGTTTTCTCCAGTTTTCATTTCCACGATTTTTCCAAATTGGCGGGCGCACAAAAAACTAAACGACCTATTGAATCAAACCAAAGTTTATTTTCTTCAGTATAAAAATCTCTTCAAAGTGAATTAAAAGTCGTTGAAAAGTCTATTTAAATAGTTTTTCTAGCACGTTAAAGTGTTTTTTTTTCAAACCTGAGAAAATATATAATTTCACGATTTTTTCAGCTTTTTCTCAATTCACCCAGAAGAAAAATATATGACAATCGAAAATTTTATTGGTTTATTTGGTTCAGTAAAGAATTACGAGCTGCATATTTCCCGCTGATTGGGGACTGCAGTGGCAAGACGCACATGGAATAGGCTGATAAATCTGCAGTCATTTATTCTTCCATGTTGACATTTTTTTAAATACATTTCAAATATACATGAAAAGATACCTCAATGTTTACTGAGCTCACTTGTTTTTTTCACTTATAAAAAAATTCCCGAAAAAACGCTTTCTTGGACCTTCTAATTCAGGCTGCCGCCTTAAGGCGGAATATACATTTAGACAGGAAAAAAATAAGCAGTATTGAGGGATTTTTTAAACTAAGAAATAATTATTCTACAATTATCAATTTTTAGGTATACATTAATGGTATATTTAAGTATGCGAAACAATTTTTTTTAATTAAGGGGTTAGGCCACAATAACGGGTATAAAATCATGTGCGAATTTAACAATTTTTTTTCGTATGAAAAAGTGATTCACTCATAAAATTAATTACACGTCTATTTGGTATGAATATCAAGCTGTTAGATTTTTTTTTCGATGTACAAAATGGCCGCCTACTAATATTTTCTTTTGTTATCTTTTTTTTAGGCGCTCCGCGGCGTGACATTTCGCATCCACAACTTTTACCTAAAACAAAAAACAAAAATTCTCGTCAATCTACATTAGAATACCTAGAGAAGTACGTACGGAATTTTAAAAATATTGTTTTATTCAAAAGTTGTAGGTATTTGAACTTAAGAAATGAATTTTCAGTGAAAAATTTCGTTGTAACTGCTCATAAACTGCTCATAAAATGAAAAGTTTTTGATTAATCAGAAATTCCGTACGTACCTCCTGCGAAATGCAATTAGGAACATAACTTGTTAATTTGAAGTAAATCGAGTGAAAATTGTTAAAATTATTTGTCACGCCAATTGGAAAAAAGGTGTTTCGTGAAGTTTCGAGTGGTCGGCCATTTTCTACATCGAAAAAAAAAATATATATATTTTCTAACAGCATGATATTCATACTAAATAAATGTGTAATTAGTTTTATGAGTGAATCACTTTTTCATACGAAAAAAAATTGTTAAATTCGCCCATGATTTTATACCCGTTACCGTGGCCTAACCCCTTTAAGGGGGGATTGTCTTTTTTTTTCGCAAAATTTACCGCTTTTTGGGAATTTTTTTGTGAAGAAAGTATACAACGGAAAACTTGTGAAACTTGGCATATAGTTTTATTGATCTGTTTACTACATACAAAAAACATTTTAAACAATTTCATCAAAAAATCCGCCTCCCACCCCCCTCGACGCGCGATGGTCCTTTTTTGATGGTGTGCACGATTACAGCCTTCACGTTCATCCTGCAACAAAAACCCAAAAAGCATTTCACTTTAGACACATATAGCTATCGTTCGATGAAGGGAAAAAAAAATTGACGATTTGGTGACGTTTTGAACTTGAAGTATCGATTTTTCGAAAAAAATTGATCGATTTTTTGTTATAAATAAAAAACTATTAAACGTATTGCTTTTTTGCTTCATCAAACGATAAAAGGATGTCAGCTGAGCATTCTGTCCAAATTTGAAGCCAATCGGTTGAATAGTTTTTGAGAAATCGTGCACACCATCAAAAAAGGACCATCGCGCGTCGAGGGGGGTGGGAGGCGGATTTTTTGATGAAATTGTTTAAAAATTTTTTTGTATGTAGTAAACAGATCAATAAAACTATATGCCAAGTTTCACAAGTTTTCCGTTGTATACTTTCTTCACAAAAAAATTCACAAAAAGCGGTAAATTTTGCGAAAAAAAAGACAATCCCCCCTTAATTCATCATGAAAATGGTGGGGCTGTGGCGGAGTATTACAGCAAGGTCGCCGCGGGAGTTGCGAATCGGCGTGCAGTCTAGCATCCCGTAGACTTTGATTTGCAAAAAAGTTCAAACATTTTTTCAGTTAGAACACGTATAGTTTCTATGTGACGGTAATTAAAATTAAGAAAATTCAAATTTGAAAAAATGGCACGTATTTACAAAAAAAAATCAACATTTCTGTAAAATGTGGATTAAAAATGTCGTTTTTTTTCCAATTTTTCAAAAACAACTCTCGTCAAGCAGAAGGTACCAATATTTCTACCAAGTTTCAACTCAATCGGCTTAATAGTTTTTGAGTAATCCTGCACGCCAATTTCGATAATGCAGTTTTGAGAAAAACGCGTTTTAAGTTCACGCCCGCTCCGAATCCGAGCGGTGAGGCACAGCGTTGACGGGCTGTAACTTTCGAAGTTTTTCGTATTTCGCTTTGAAACTTTGAGAAAATATTCTACATATGGGGCATTCCACGTCACTTCAGCCAGTAAAAAAAATCCACAACTAATTTTGAAAAATCGAGTCACTTTATTGAAAAATATTCACCGAGTGTCGAAATTTTTTAAAAATTACTCACGTTTTTTCTCGTTCATTACCATTTTTTAACATTTTTCCATTCAAATGGCTGTATCTTCGACAGGATTTGACGTATTTACATTCGTAAAAAACAAAAATGTGCGTCTTTTTCTAGCCTTCCAGAAAAAAATTAATTTAGATTTTATTCAGCAAGTCGAACGTCCGTTTCAGGGCAAAATATGCAAAAATATTTGTTTTCTCAAGGAAAGACACTCGTCATTTTATTTTTTTTAATTTCCCCGAATTGTGAATACGAAAAACGGATTTTTGGTATTTTTTATATTATGGGATTCCTGAACACCGTGAAGTAACAGCGATTTTTATTTTTTATTTTATTAATATTCGATTGAAGAGTGTGGAGTACTCCAAGGCTCCAATACATATGACATATATGTCATATGTAATTCAAAAACCTGGTAAACATACAGCGAGTGCTCCACACTCTTCAATCGAATATTAATAAAAAAAAATGTTTAAATAAAAATAGTTGTTACTCCACGGTGTTTAGGAATCCCATAATATAAAAAATACCAAAAATCCGTTTTTCGTATTCGCAATACGGGGAAATTCTTAAAAATAAAATAACGAGTGTCTTTCCTTGAGAAAAAAAATATTTTTGCACATTTTGCCCTGAAACGGACGTTCGACTCGCTCAATAAAATATAAATTATTTTTTTTTCTGGAAGGCTAGAAAAAGACGCACATTTTCGTTTTTTACGAATGTAAATACGTCAAATCCTGCCAAACATACAGCCATTTGAATGGGAAAATATTAAAAAGTGGTAATCAACGAGAAAAAACGTCAGAAATTTTTGAAAAATGTCGAC
Organism: Ophion ellenae; assembly: GCA_963210295.1. Taxonomy (NCBI): domain Eukaryota; kingdom Metazoa; phylum Arthropoda; class Insecta; order Hymenoptera; family Ichneumonidae; genus Ophion; species Ophion ellenae. Next base: position 7,430,225 of record OY723397.1, read on the forward strand.
ACTCGGTGAATATTTTTCAATAAAATAACTCGATTTTTCAAAATTATTTGTTGATTTTTTTTTACTTGCTAAAGTGACGTGGAATGTCTCATATATAGTTCTATCGTTAAACAAAAAGGAATCGATTTTTTGATCGTTCTAAATGCTATATCCCGCCTTAAATAAACTGCTAACGACACTCGCTATGAAATGAAAAATTCATTTGAAAACCCTGTGTAGTAATTTAAAAAATATGTTGGTATGGGTCTCACCAGTACGCCGAGGATTTTGAAAATTCATGTTTACTTGTGTCATTCAACGGTGATTTTTTTCCAGACGGCGTCAAGGGTGTCTTCGACATAGAAGATCTCGTGGCGCTCCTGCGACGAGACAAGGCGAAGGAAATATTCGTCGCGTCCGTACCGCCGGAATTATCGTACGTCGATTACATCGTAATCGTGTCGGCGCGATCGTCGAGGCACATGAGCGCGCTCGCGACCTTCGTCCGCAAAGTCTACAAACTGAAGAGGCGCAGCAACGAAATATTGCCGAAGATCGAGGGTGCCTCTTGCAAGGACTGGGTGGCCATAGATCTCGGTAAATGAGTTTCGATTAAATCGATCCCGGGAGATATTTGAAAATATAACGGGATATTACCGTCGACTTGAAAAATGCATGAACTTACTACCGATTTTGAAAAAATATGAAATCAATAATGCCATCGAGATCATGCCAGCGAAAGTCTACACGGTTGATCGCCAATTATGTAGAACGTATGACATTGTCTAGACAAATTTCAAAATTGACGTAAAATCACTTTAATATATACCTTTATATACCTTTGTGAGGGCAAAATCAAGGGTCATTTTTGACAATTTATTTAAGTTACCCCCACTTGTAGCGCAAAAAAGGCCTTTTTCATGAATTTTTTTGAAGAAAATTACAAAACTTTTTTAATCAATCAATATACCATCTTAAAGAACACATCTTGAAGAACTTTCAGTAATTTTTTTATTGAAAAATATTACATTGTTTAGTGGCAAATGGCCGTCAATGAAATAATGTTTGCGGTGACCAACATTGCGGCGAAGTGGATCATCTGAAAAAAAAAAATGCGGATGGATTTAGTCAAATATAAGTATAAACTGGTCTTTAATCGAAGGATTTTAAAAAATATTCATTTTTCACAAAATGCCGGACAGTCAAAGTTAATGGTTCGATTTTAACGAAAAAAAACGGCCGTTTTTTTGGCTATAAAACGGCCATTTTTTTTCGAAAAAAACATCGAACGATTAAAGACTACATTTTTATGTATTAAATAAGCCTGCAAAATTTCAAGAAGATCGGTTCATTAGTGTTCGAGTAATCTTGGTCACCGACTTCAGAAATGCCATTTTGAGAAAAACGCGTTTAAAGTTTCTCTTTCAACGCTCTTTCAACGCGGATTCTTCTCTTTCAGCGCTCATATCTCAGTCAATTTTGTTCGGATCGACTTGAAATTTTCAGGACATATTCTCAGATACTTATACTTCAAAAAAATGCAATCAAAAAAATCGATTTTTTCAAAATCGCAAGTGGGGGTAACCCCTTAATAAAAACAAAACAATATTTTTACATTCGGTTTTTTACACATGTTAGTACAAGTCTCAAAGTGAGAGAATTTTTGTGAAAATTATTTTGAAACAAAATGGCAGCGCAGTAGACGATGAAAGAAAACTCCTTTTTTTTCCATAGTCCTCTACGGGCGTATTCGCACAGCCCATAACTTCCAAGTTGGAGCAAAAAACGAAAAATATTTTGCAAGTAGTTATAAAAAACGAGTCCAGCAAGTAGCGGTTTTTCAAAATATTGATTTGAAAAAAAATGGCGTTGATATGAAGAAAAAAAATCGGTCGAATATCGGTCACAAAATTTTTGAATTTCAACTTATCGAAAAAATCCTACGTACTGGACTAGCAAAATGTTGTCAAGAAGCGACAGTTATAATTTCAAGTCAACCGATTGAAAACTCGAGGCGCTACGCATACGCCCGTGTCTAAGAACATAGCTTCGGGAGAAACGCGTTTAAGGGGCTATGTGAACGCTGAAAATTTGGGTGTTTTTCGGTAATTTTTTGGAAGAAAAGTACTCAATTAAGGCAGCATTCTACTTTGAAATCATGAAAAAAAAACGCTATTTTCGTGAATTTTTTCTGAGAATACTTTAAAAGATATCGATATGGGGTTTGAACTGTTCAATAAATACCCTCTTTAAGTACATAAAAAAAAATGTTTAATGTATTTTATTCATTTTTTGTACACGTAAAATATGTTTAAAGCCAACGCCTCGAAAAGCAGGTACCGTTGCCGTGGTCGTGAAATCTTCCCGACGGATGGTCTGAAACAAAAAAATCAAATAGTTTCATGTTCAGTGTGTCTTCAGGAACCTACCTAACTAGAATATTTTATATACGTGCAAAATTAACAAAATGGCGGCTAAAATACGAAGAAAAAAAATGCGTTTTTTTGGGTCTTTTTTTGCAATAAAAAAATAGTTCTAATCAAAATTTTAAGTTGATTGTAGTTAGGTCAGTTGGTACACACATATAGAATATGTGTTCCAAATTTCATAAGGATCGGTTCAGTACTTTTTGAGTTATCACGACCACGGTACTTGAAAATGTCGTTTCGAGAAAAACGCGTTTAAAGTTTTGGTGAGTGATAAATCGTAGAAAAAATTATCTTACCCTCAATCAGCGATGCCTGGGCCATATAATATGCCTTCGACGTGTTCCAGGTGGGTGTTTTCATCCAATTAAGCCTTTTTTTTTTAATTCTGCCCTCCTTAGAAGCCTCAGTCGAGCGGCGGTTCGCTCGAACGATGCGATGTTGGTCGCGCATAGTGGCGAACTGCATGACGGTTGGGCCGATTGTAATGCCCATGACTTCCATTATTTTTAAAACTGGGCTGAATCCTTCATTAAAAACGCAGTCAGCAGTGAGGCACGCAATTTTGACGATTTTTTTGCCATTAAAGACATGTTTCGGTGCCATAGCTCAAACTGTAGAGTTGAAACATTCGTTGTTATTTTGAGTGTTTCCACCCAAACATCTCTCCAGTAATTCCGTTTTTGTTAGATCTTCGTAGATCGGCTTCAGCACCTCTTGTACGTCACTAGCAAGAGCAGGAGGATGTTTATAATTTTTTAAAGCGTTGTTTGCTTCGGCCTTCTTATACTTGCACCAGCCGTCCGAACGAGGTAGGTGCGTTCGAAAGGCGAAAAAGGATAGTTAGACCGCCCTGGAACTTTATAAAATTTTGACCGAACATTCTTGAACATATTTACTTTCGAAAAATGTAAAAAAAAAAAAAAATTTTCAAAGTTTCAAAGTAGAATCCTGCCTTAAATGTTTCGGAAAATTAAGAATATATTTGGCTGTATTTGACCTATATTACATAGTTTTTCCATAGAAAAATATTGAGATCCAAGCGACTTATGCGCTGCCTTCGGAGGCGCAAAAAAAAGTTCCGCCACCGCTGACATGATCGCGGCCGATTGAGTAGCTGAAACCGAAAAAGAAAAAAAATGTCGTTAAACTGGAAGGTATTTCCTGTACAATGACGCAGGATTTTCGAAAAATATCAAAAATCTGACAAAATGGCGTAGTTATGAAAAGAGTCTGTTTTCTTGCCTATAAAATGATCGTTTTTTTCAATGCCAAATCGTCAATTTTCATCCAACCAAAAATATCCTACGTCATTGTACAGTAAATATATTCAAGAGTACCCGGTTCAAATTTTAAGTGAATCGGATAATTGCTCTTTGAGTTACAATGTCGGCAAATTTGAAAAATGTAATTTCGAGAAAAACGCGTTTAAAGATTCTTGCATCGATTTTTGCAAGATAAAATGATATTGATATAAATTATATAAATGATAATGATATTCTTGAAAGTATAAACTGTCGAAAAAGGGCCAAAAAAATCGTTTTTTTTTTAAAGTCTCACACTGGTATAGCCCCTTAAAGTTTCGAGTACTGTAAAATCATGGAAATTTCGTGTTTATTTTTAATCGGCGATGCCTGGACCATACAATTGGCCTTTTAATTCAACATTTTTGGATAGTTAAGGCCCCTTTCAAGCCAATAAAAAAGGCAAAAAAAATTACAAAGGTATATTCCCCCTCAATAAAAACAATTTTTTTAAATAATTCGTCGATTTATTGAAAATTTTTTAACTTTTTAAACTCCCATAGCCGAATTATTTTGACGGTGTTCAGATTTTCGGAGTTTTGGTCTTTCGTGTTAAGCAAAAATAGCTCGAAAATCACTTTAAAACTCTTTTTTTCACCTATAAACGAATATTAATCATATTTTTCGAGGTTCAAAGGGTTTTTAAAAAATGTTAAAAAAAAAAAACAATTTTTCGAGAATTTGTTTCAATTTGAATTTGCGAGTTGTGTCTTCCCCTAAGGATGCAAATGATGTAAAAAAAAAAGTCAAATTTTTCATCGTCATGAACGGTAACCTGTCCTTAAGGCGACAAAAAGAGCCAGTTTATTGAATTGGCCGTTTTTTGTTTGTTCGTTAATGTTTGGGTTGGTTTGGGTTTGTTCGAACAGGAAACATTGCTCTGCACATATTCGCGGGAAAAGTGCGAATCGCTTACGACCTCGAGACCCTGTGGACCGTCGGCAGCGAGTTCGACAGTCAAATGAACGAGCCCGACGCCGAGACGCAATTCGCCGAGAAGTACAACAAATTCTTGGAGGGCTTACAACCCGCCGACGCGTAAATCGTTTTTTTTTCTTTTGTACAAATTTTGAAGGGGTTATCGCTACCCCCGAAGACCCAAAAAAATAATGTAACACTGAAATTTTGTTGCGCTTGAGAGAGCTAGTAAAGTGAATATCCTACGAACTTAATTGTATGTGTCTCGGATTTTACGAAGCCATGGAGCAGAAGGAATCCCTGCAAGGTGGGGTAATATCATTTATGCATTGTTCCAGAATTTTTTGCATGTTTTTTTAATTTTATACGTTCTTTTTCTCGAATTTTATGTATTTTTCCTGGATTTTTAGAAGTCTTTTCGAATTTTATGCATTCTTTTCGAATCTAATATCTTTTTCTCAAAGTTTATGTACTTTTCCAAATTTTATGCTTTTTTTCGCGATTTTTATACATTTTTTCACGATTTAAAGTATTTTTCCCAAATTTTATGTGTTTTTCCGAATTTTATGCTTTTCTCTCGAATTTGATGTATTTTTTCCAAATTTAAAATCTTTCTCCCAAAGTTTATGTGTTTTTCCAAATTGTATGCTTTTTCCCCTAAATTTAATGATTTTTTTCCAAATTTGAAATCTTTTCCTCAAAGTTTATGAGATTTCCCAAATTTTATGCATTTTTTCCAAACTTTATGCACTTCTCCGAATTTTGCGCACCTTTCCCAAATTTCATGCATTTTTCCTAAATTTTGTGCGCTTTTTCCAAACTTCATGCACTTTTCGAATTTTGTGCACCTTTCCTAAATTTCATGCGTTTTTTTTTTTAAATGATGTGCCCTTTCCCAAACTTTTTGCATTTTTCCCAAACGCTATGGGTTTTTTCGACTTTATGCATTTTTCTCAAACGTTATACGTTTTTTTCCGAATTTCATAAGTTTCCCGAATTATATGCACTTTTCCCAAACTTTATCCATTTTCCCAGATTCAATGCGTTTCCCCCAAATTTTGTGCATTTTTCCCAAACGTTATGCGTTTTTCCGAATTCTATGCATTTTTCTCAAATGTTATGCGTTTTTTCCGAATTTCATGCATTTTTCCCAAATTCTATGCACTTTTTCCAAACTTTATCCATTTTTTCCAGATCCAATGCGTTCTCTCCAAACTTTATGCATTTTTCCCAAACGTTCGTCTTTTTCCCAAATTTTATGTGTTTTGGCGAATTTTATGTTTCCCCCCGAATTTTATCTATTTTTTCCAATTTTGAATTCTTTTCCTCAAAGTTTATGTGTTTTTACAAATTGGATGCTTTTTCCCCCAAATTTAATGATTTTTTTCCAAATTTAAAGTCTTTTTCCCCAAAGTTGATGTGTTTCCAAATTTTATGCGCTTTTTTCCAAACTATGCACTTTTCCGAATTTCGCCCACCTTTCCCAAATTTCATTCATTTTTCGCAAATTTTATGCGCTTTTTCCAAACTTTATCCACTTCTCAGAGTTTTGTGCACCTTTCCCAAATTTCATGCGTTGTTTGAAAATTATGTGCCCTTTCCCAACTTTTTGCATTTTTCCCAAACGTTATGCGTTTTTCCGAATTTAATGCATTTTTCTCAAACGTTATGCGTTTTTTCCGAATTTCATAGTTTTTCCCGAATTTTATGCACTTTATCCATTTCCCCAGATTCAATGCGTTTCCCCTAAACTTTATGCATTTTTTCCAAACGTTATGCGTTTTTCCGAATTCTATGCTTTTTTTTTCAAACGTTATGCGTTTTTTCCGAATTTCATGCATTTTTCCCAAATTCAATGCACTTTTTTCAAACTTTATCCATTTTTCCCAGATTCAATGCGTTTCCCCCAAACTTTATCCATTTTTCCCAAACGTTATGCGTTTTTCCGAATTTTATGCATTTTCCTCAAACGTTATGCGTTTTTTCCGAATTTCATGCATTTTTCCCAAATTTTATGCGCTTTTTCCAAAAATGTTATGCACTTTTTCCAAACTTTATCCATTTTTCCCAGATTCAATGCGTTTCCCCCAAACTTTATGCATTTTTCCCAAACGTTATGCGTTTTTCCGAATTCTATGCATTTTTCTCAAACGTTATGCGTTTTTTTCTCCGAATTTCATGCATTTTTCCCAAATTTTATGCGCTTTTTCCAAACGTTATGCACTTTTCCGATTTTTGTCCATCTTTCCCAAATTTTATACGTTTTTCAAAATTTTGTGCCCTTTCCCAAACATTTTTCCCAAACGTTATGCGTTTTCCCGAATTTTATGCATTTTTTTCAAACGTTATGCGTTTTTTTCGAATTTCATGATTTTTCTCGAATTTTATGCACTTTTTCCAAACTTTATCCATTTTTCCCAGATCCAGATTTCCCCCAAATTTAGTGCATTTTTCCCAATTGTTATCCGCTTTTCCGAATTTTATGTCTCTTTTTCCGAACTGTATCGATCGACATATATATATACATCGAAGTACGCATTTTCGCCACGCGCAAGGCGCTGCCGTCGCCTCTCTTCGTTCCCCCCACTCGTCGTCGCCGTTGAGAGATTCGACTCTCGCTCATTGTTCCTCGCGACCATTGCGTCTAGGTTCCCGACGAACTTGTCCATCTGTCCTCTACTCGAGCGCAGTCCGTTCGTTATCTCATCAAGATTGCTCCAATTAATCCTACACGCTACAATCGCTGTATACACATACACACACACACACACACACACACACATATATATATCGTACATTTTATTAGGCTTCGGCAATGGTCTCGCCTTATCGAGTGGCTCCGAAGGCTCAATGCTCACACACACATATTCACAGTCGATATACATCGCGGAACGTTAACCACTGTACATGAGAATCAATTTTTTCCATCTTGTAGTTTCGCCGCCAGGTGTACGCCAAAATATTTCCACAGGAATGTAAATGCGTACAGGCTCCTAAAAAATACTCTTCCTTGCACAATATGCATATATATACGCCCATGCACGTACGTGTGCAAAACAAAAGGCCGCAATAAATTTTCGGGCGTATATCGAGCCGCCGGAGTATACATTCCTTCCTATTATTCCCGGACTTTGTTACCGCTGTTTTATCCTCGCGCACGCGTATCCCTTCCTCTCCATCGCTGACCATTTCTCGACATCCGCGCATGTGTGAGTGCATAGATTTACACACACACACATATATATATATATATATATGGAGTTTGAAGAATAAAATCTACGCGACTAATGCGCACCGATCGTTTACGAGCGCGTTGCTGGTATTGAAATCGTTATATCCGAAAATACGCATGGCCGCGCTAGCGTACGCGGCTCCAATATCCCGCGTGTTCTTCAAACGAGACAAAAGAGCGTGGGATTGAATAATAAATAAAAGCAGCCGCGCTCGCTCGCTCGCGCGCCGTACGTGTGCGTGTCTCGTACTACGAGGGTACAGAAAAGGGCGTAACAGACGTTGCGCCGGGCCTTGAATTGCGACCGGGATCTTTTGACTGCGAAGCACGATTCATGGGCGCAGACACGTCCACGCCTCGTTATATGCATATACAGCTGTGTCTACATGGTGTCCCGTTCGAATCCTCCGAACGGCTTCCGATTATACAGAAAATGCAGTTGGATCGCCACTAACCTTTTTTTCAATAGGAATATATCGACGACCAAGCGTGCCATACTTTTGTGTATGGGATAACGAGCCGCGTCGATTGCTCCGTTGAGAATTAAGGGGCTATACCAGTGTGAACGCTAAAAATTTGGGTGACTTCCGCGAATTTTTTGGAAGAAAAGTACTCAATTAAATGTTTCGGAAAATTAAGAATATATTTGGCTATATTTGACCTATGTTGCGTAATTTTTTTATAGAAAAATATTGAGATCCCAGCGACTTATGCGCCAAAAAAAACGTTCCTCCACTGCCGACATGATTCCGGCCGATTGAGTAGCCGAAACCGAAAAAGGACAAAATGTCGTTAAACTGGAAGGTATTTCCTGTACAATGTCGTAGGATTTTCGAAAAATATCAAAATCTAACAAAATGGCGTGGTTATGAAAAAAGCCTGTTTTCATGCCTATAAAATGGTCGTTTTTTTAAATGCCAAATCGGCCATTTTCATCCAATCAAAAATATCCTACGTCATTGTAGAGTAAATATATTCACGAGTACTCAGTTCGAATTTCAAGTCAATCGAATAATTGCTCTTTGAGTTACAATGTCAGCAAATTTGAAAAGTCTCATTTCGAGAAAAACGCGGATAAAGATTTAACTATCGATTTTCGCACGATAAAATGATTAGAGATACGGCCTAGAAATTTTTACAGGATATTCTTGAAAGTATAAACTGTCGACGAAGGCAAAAAAAAATCGATTTGTTGAAAGTGTCATACTGGTATAGCCCCTTAAGGGATAACACCACTCTGGCGGCAGAAAATAAGACCTAACTCTGACAAGTTGGGAGTATGCAAAAAGGAATAGGATTTCTTTTGAGAGGGTCTAGTTAAGGCGAGGTATCTGATATGCGCTATAGCTATAGTTGTATAGAATACGTGGTTAACATTTCATAAGGATCGGTTCAGTAGTTTCGAAGATTTGATCAACAAGCCGTCGAAAAACGTTGTTTCGAGAAAAACGCGTTTAAAGTTTGTTTGGGTTAAATAAATACATTAAAATGTTTTTAAAATGTATTTCTCAAGTGTATTCATTAAGTGTAACAACTTTTATATCAATATATATAATATAAACCTATCCAAAAAATTGATGGAAATCGCCTTTTTCTTAGCGTCTAAAGTGAGAAGACCCCTTAATGACGAACGATCTATTATAGATAGATCAATCTTATGATAGTCTGTAAAATAGTTTAAGGCGTTACCCCCACTTGTGGCGCAAAAAAGGCCTTTTCCATGAATTTTTTTAAAGAAAACTACAAACAAATTTAATCGATCAATATACCATCTTAAAGAACACATCTTCAAGAACTTTCAGTAATTTTTTTATTGAAAAATATTACATTGTTTAGTGGCGAATGGCCGTCAATGAAATAATGTTTTTATATACACGGTTTGCGGTGACCAACATTGCGGCGAAGTGGATCATCTGAAAAAAAAAAGTGCGGATGGATTTAGTCAAATATAAGTATAAACTAGTCTTTAATCGAAGGATTTTAAAAAATATCCATTTTTCACAAAATGGCGGACAGTCAAAGTTAATGGTTCGATTTTAACGAAAAAAACGGCCGTTTTTTGGCTATAAAACGGCCATTTTTTTTTTCGAAAAAAAAAATCGAACGATTAAAGACTACATTTTTATGTATTAAATAAGCCTGCAAAATTTCAAGAAGATCGGTTCATTAGTGTTCGAGTAATCTTGGTCACCGACTTCAAAAATGCCATTTTGAGAAAAACGCGTTTAAAGTTTCTCTTTCAACGCTCTTTCAACGCTCATATCTCAGTCAATTTTGTTCGGATCGACTTGAAATTTTCAGGACATATTCTCAGATACTTATACTTCAAAAAAAAGCAATAAAAAAAATCGATTTCTTCAAAATCGCAAGTGGGGGTAACCCCTTAATAAAAATTGTGAATACAAATATCTCTAAATTCATTTATAGCCAAAATAAATATAAGATTTAAGGGGGGTACCTGAGTAAACGGCGAGAAAAGCAGGTCAACTTCCGGAATTTTTTTCTCAAAAACTAATGCTTCGATTGGAGCCGGGTTTTTTTTTAATTGGAAAATATGTACATTGAGGTATGTTTAGGAATTTTTTAAAATAAATTCGTTGACTGGAAGCGATTCAAACTCGATTATCTCGAAACATAGTTTTCAAAGTCGGTGCCGGATGTATCTCGAAAACGGCTTGTCCGATTTTGTCCAAATTTGGATACAATATTCTTCGATAGTTTTTCTCGTTCGCCACGTAGGGGTTTTTCATTTGATTGAATCATTGCTTTTTTATGCAATGTGTGTGCAATCCAAAATCGTCGGAAATTGCGAACGAAAAACGAATGTTGAATTAAAACGGTCGTAATTCCGTCAAAAATGAAAATTTCAAAAAAATTCTAGGTGGCGAACGAGAAAAACTATCGACGAATATTGTATCCAAATTTGGACAAAATCGGACAAGCCGTTTTCGAGACACATCTGGCACCGACTTTAAGAACTATGTTTCGAGACAATCGCGTTTGAATCGCTTCCAGTCAACGAATCGATTTTGACAAATTCCCAAACATACCTCCATGTACATATTTTCCAATAAAAAAACCCGGATCCAATCGAAACATTAGTTTTTGAGATAAAAATTCCCGTAGTTTACCTGTTTTTCTCGCCGTTTACTCAGATACCTCCCCTTAACACATATTAGAGTATTAAAAAAAAATCTTATTACAATGTTCATACAAAATGGTGGCGACAGAGCCCATCTTGAAAAACGTGTTTTTTACAAATGGCTTCACGGGAGGACGGTTTTCTCGTCAAGTACAAGACATGGAAAAAAAAAACAAAAAAAATTATAATCTATATATTATTAGCTATGGGACTACGAAGGAATTTTTTAAATCAAATTTTAAAAAAATGGCGCTCTGAAAACAATTTATCGATTTTTGCCCAAAAAATAAGCAGTAAATTGTTTATAAAAAAAAAAGTTTAGATTTAAAAAAAAACGGCTACGTACTCCCGTAGCCGTTTAGTAGAGAAATTACGTAGAGAAAGTAATTGTGAAGCTACTATCAAAATTTCAAATCGATCCATGGAAAGGTGTTCGAGTAATCCGTCTTTCCAGTTCGAAAAAAGTGGTTTCGAGAAAAACGCGTTTAAAGTTGCACGAGGCGCCTGAAAGAAATCCGAGGCGCTGCGGAAAAACAATAATTGAACCTTTAAAAAAAAATTTCGCTCCAGGACCAATTGCATATTGTTTTTATGACCTCAAAGTATTTTTTAGGCAAAAAAAACGATTTTTCAAAAATCCTAGGGTGGTGTTATGCCTTAAAGTGTGCCATTTGAAAAACCAATTTCGACCCATGTATGTCCACCGCGCACGAGAAAATAGCTGATTTACGCGATTTTTTTTTCGATGGTTAAAATACACTAATCAATCACGCAGCTGGTCGAATCCCTTTTTCGGAGAAAGTCTGTAGCAACCGGAATAATTCGAATTTCGCCCCAAAAATTGAACAGCATGTTTATAACCGTCTGTACTATCGGATAATGCAACAAATCGATTTTTTGAAAATGTTACACTGTGATCCCTTAAATATTTACAATACCAAATGACTTATTTTTGGAGTCGGTTCCAGGCAATTGCCAATATTGTCACATTTTTCGCGGAAAAGGACGAGGCGAAGCGACAACCGAAATATACGATGTATTTTGTATTGTATTTTTTATTGTATTCTATTTTATTGTATTTTTTTAATTTACAATCTCGTTTCTTCCGCGACGTCGACCTCTCGTTCTTGGCTGGCACTGACTCCAAAAATAAGTTATTTGGTATTGTAAATATTTAAATAACAATAATTTTATATATTTTCATTATAAATTTATTGTGTTATGTATACAATAAATTTCTATATATATAATACATTATGAAGCGGCGTTTTCAGTATTTATTGCTTAACTACAGTATATGGTACATAATATACAGAAATGCCAAATTCCTAACTAGTTTAGATTTTGAGATAGACCCCGTAACAAAAATGGTCTAAAACTGACAACTTTGACGGCCCCCCGTTTCTTTATTTTTGAAGATAAAGAAGAAAAAAATATATTTGTACTCTACTCGATGAGCTTCAAAAAATGTCACCCCACATGCCAGGGTAAGAAATTTTCTTTCGTGCTCTTTTTTTCGTGTATGGGTTCCCCCATGAAGAATAATTTAATTGAATTTATAACTCAGCATTCGGTTATGGGTCAACATTCCACACAAAATATCCAAATTTCAGGTCTGTAACTCATTCCGTTTAGAAGCTAGAGACCTGTGATGTATGGACGGACAGACAGCAGAGTTCCAGCGATAGGGTTCAAGTTTTGCAATTTGGGTACGGACCCCTGATAACTGCCAAGACCAAACGACGCGTCTCGCGAAACAGTTCAATTTTAGGGAAGGCGCAACTCGACTGTCGCGCCTCTAGCGGTCAAAATTGAGAGGTTTTGAAGGTGGTTTATAGTTATGTCAGAGTGGGATCCGTGGCCCATTTTTTTCAGCGGTCTAGAGCTGCCTAACTGTTCACCCAATCTCAATGAAAACTTGACCAAACATGAGGTGTGTTCAATGGTTTCATTTTGTTTAAAGACACTGAACGGCCTAACTCAATAGATTGTGACAGGAATTGCAATTATTACATTAATTATCATTACACCTCATTGTCGCGAACGGCCCATACCCTGCGATTTATCTCTAAAAAACGTGGCGTCGAATCTTGCTTCTAATGAGCAGAATGTAAGTACGCCGAAAAGGGGGGGGGGGCGAAGAGAGGTAGAAGGAGTCCCAATCGGAGAGATCACTCTTCTCCGAACTGTCGAAATTGTGAGAGATAGAGTCAATGTCCACGTACCGTCACTGTATAAATTGAAATTGTAATATTACTCTTGTCTACTCGGTTATAGTTGCGTGAATTATTTATAAAATAATTTTAATTAATGTGTGGGTAGAGGAGTGTCAAGCGCCAGAGGTCGACTAGGGTCACCGAGTCATCCATTAAGGAATGGTGAATTGTAATTGCCTGAAATTATTGGTTAAAATAAAATGGGGTATCAACAAACGCACCAATCTTGATTTCCAAGGGTCGTCCGAACGAACTCCCCTGTAACCGCGTCCATGCGTGATAATTATTATTAATTGTATAATTCGTCATGTTCGTCAACTTGACTGGCGCCCAACCATAATTCATGAATGCTACTGAGCCCCGGCCAACCGTGGACCCAGGTCACGTCAGGTGAGAACTCGGACTTATGTAGATCAAAAGGGTTCGTTCTCAAGATATTGAGATAATAACGATTGAAAAAAAAAATCGGATTTGATCCACTCTGTATTTGGGGGTGTACACAGTGAAACATGCCTAATTTCACAGTCAAACAAAGTTTCAAAATAAAGCAAAATGCGAAGCAAATTAACCTGATCCACTGTACACTTGTAGGTAATGGAGTGATTTTCTCTATACAATGGGGAGTATAGTACAGTAAACGATTGAAAAATGAATGTAACAAAAGACAGCATATTATGAGATCAACCACAATCATTTATTGAATATTAATCAACAATGAGTACCTACCTAATGCGGTAGTACCTGTATCTATCCAAATCACAACGCGAAAATATTCATATTATGACTTACCTCTGTGTACCTCGAAAAATTGAGCCACTGTGTACCGATCCGCTCTTTTTTTCTAAAGCGGGTACTGACAAGTTTCTATTTTTGTTAGGTTAACAAACACAATGCTCAAATACCGCAATATAGCGGTATATTGCGGGAGAACAATGACTTCGAACATAACTGCGATAGGCAAAGAAGCAAAAAACATACAAACTCAGCTGGTTTTTCAACTTTTGACACAAAAAATATAAAATCACCTCTCACAACCGAATTGCGCGGGAGCGACTCACAGACAGGTTCAAACCTATTGGCATCCAAGGGCGGTTCTACTGTGAAAAAGACGCACATATATACATGTCCACTTCTGAGAAACAGAAAAAGTTCAGTGTACCCACTGTTGCCACTGTTCCCACTTTGACCCTAATCGAAATATCGAAATTGCGTGTTATTTTCCAATAATAGACGAACTAAGTTATTGGGATGTTGAATAAGTTCGCGCGGTTATTTGTGAAAATTAATCATTTATTTTTGAAAAGTAGTCAAAAACATGTCACTGAAAGTATTGTCCATCGCTAGGCACTACTTATTCCCAACGTTTCAGCAGCATTTTAATTCCACGTCAGAAAAATGACACGTCTTTAGAGGCTATCCAAGAGTCGACCCATTTTTTGGCATCTTCGTAAGAATGGAAGTCCTGCTCAGCCAGGCCATGTGCCATCGGTCGGAACAAGTGATAATGGAAAGTGGCAATGTCTGGTGAATACGACGGATGGGGTAGGCCTTCCCGTTTAAGCGTTTCCAAGTAGGTTTTCACCAGTTTAGCAACACGTGGTCGAGCGTTGTCATGATGCAAAATCACTTTGTCGTGTCTCTGCTCGTATAGCGGCCGTTTTTCCTTCCATGATCGGCTCAAACGCACCAATTGTCGTCGATAGCGATTTCCCGCGATGGTTTGGTTCGGTTTGAACAGCTCATAATAAACTACACCCAGCTGATCCCACCAAATGCAGAGTAGCAACTTGAAACCATGGATATTTGGCTTTGCCGACGATGTTGAAGCATGGCTGGGCTCAACCCACGGTTTCCTACGCTTAGGGTTATTGCAGTGTATCTATTTTCCATCGCCAATCACGATATGATGCAAAAAACCTTTCCTTTTCTACCATTGAAGCAGCTGTTCATACGTGAAACATCGCCGTTCCACGTCTCTCGGCTTCAACTCGTACGGCACCCAATATCCTTGCTTTTGAATCATCCCTAATGCTCTCAAACGTTTCGAAACTGTCGTGTGATCAACTCCTCATGATTCTTCAAGCAGCTAGCGTCTGTCATGAATCTTCATGAAATAATGCCTCCAATTCTTCGTCTTCAAACATTTTCGACGCGTTCTTTATCTTCAACATCAAAATCATTATTTTTGAAGCGTCTAAACCAATCTCTGCATGTTGTTTCCGACAGAGCATGGTCGCTGTAAGTCTCAACATGAATTCTCTGTGCTTCAGCTGCAGATTTTGTTGAACAAAGTAGTGCAGATCGTGTTCCTTGGTCTTTTACGCGCTGTACCTGGCCGAAGGCCCTAAACAACACGACCATCATTAGGTCCGAGATCAGATCAACGCGACAAGCATATGCATGACTCCCAGGTTACACCCAGAAGCGGGTCCAAGTGCAACTACTGGTCGAGCCGAGAGACTTTCCAACACTCTAACGACTCTGCAGGCCACTATCCGAGCTAATAACAACGTAGCTCACCCGCCGGGAACCCGAAGGAACCCTCACCAGAATAAAGTAGTGCAGTAAAATACCCCGCAAATACTCTTTTTTGTCACGAAATTTCACATGTTTAACACTATGAAAAAAAAAGTTGTTTACACTTTGGCGAAATGACATTGAATTTCCAGCTTGCTTATAATACTTCTTTATAGATGCGTTGCCATCTTAAACTACACGCACGCAGTTCTGGTAACGGCATTTGTTGGAAAACAGAGAGACCTTATTCAACGACCCAGTATAATTTTGCTGTATTTTAAAAATTTCTATTGAATTGAAGGGTATCGGTGAACAACTATCCAAAAAACCTTTATAAGAAATTATTGCGAGTTATATGTATTGGGAGTATAAATAAGTCTCCGCCGTTTGACAAAAGATGGCCCCACCAGGAGGTTATGGTTGAAATAGTCAGATGTAAAACGTCATACCGTAAGGTTGGACATGTATGAGCATCACATTCTTTGTCTTCGACGTCAACCTCACCGTTCTTAAACTTTTGAAACCACTCACGACAACTTCTCTGACTTAAGGATGTACGGTGATGACCATACTAGTAAACTTAGAGTCTTTTAGATATATGTATATGGTCTATTTTTCGAGAAATATTTTTTAAGTATTGAATTTCGAGTTTCCTATTATTTTTATAATATGGAAACAACCTTAATAATCTACTACTCGACTTCAGTAGTACGCCATATCGTTGACGTTTAGCATCGTCGCATTTTCGGTGGCTGTCATCGGTTCCACGCGCCCGGCTTATTATTTTTTGTCGCCGCTTAACATGGAGAATGAAAATACTGTGGAAGTTTATCAAAAGAGTAACGGGATTGTACCTGAAGTCCAGTTTAGAGACAAATGTAGATTCTGACGGACAAGAATTAGAAAATGAAAAGATAATATTGCGATTGTAAATAAAAAACGTCGCGTTGAAGTTAACCTCAATGTCCAATGTCCAATCTGTCCAAAGTCAAAACATATTTCATCGATTGTTATGTTATTTTTCCCTTTCCCAATTTTCACAATATTTGCAGGTATAAAAAGGAACGTTTATTTTATATGACCGTTCTCCCATGCTGAATTTATATATAGATGTGTTGTATAGGTACATGTCGCCAGAAAAATTGAGATGCCTTTGCTCTACGTAAAAGAACTTCAAGTAAATAACGACGAAAGGCCCTTTATAATCCATTAAAAAATGTACGGCTTCGCACAATCATATTTTTAATTCGCGTTGAAAATATCCGATAGACGAATCAAATTTGCGCGGGTATCCGGCGTTGCCACAAGTCGAGCAAGATGGCTGCTGTAACGTCACGAGAAGTCTCGCTCTCCGAAAACTTCGGTTTTTGCGACTTTATTTCTAAATTTATTGCTTATTTCTGCGGTGAGCTTTCCAATTCAAGGTGCCTTATCGATCACAAAGATGCAACGAACGCAACCATCAGTTTTTTTACGTGTTTCTTGGCTCCAAGTAGCACAAAAAAATCGATATATGAGAGGACAGGCACATTTTGTCGTCTACGTGTGACTAATTCACCAACTTTAACAATTAATAACTCGGAAAGTGTACGGTAAATCTCGTGGAAACTCCGCATACGCATGGACGAAGGTCTCCACAATGCTATAAAAAAAAATCGGGCTTTTATCTTGAACTCGCTCCAATCACCGTACCGTACCCCTTAAATCGGCCTCACCATATACTTCTACAAGCAATCGATGCGCCTCAGCTGCAGCTTTCTTAAAATTAAAGAAGTAAATAAGAGTTATAAAGTTCCCGCAAATGACGCTTATTCGGCTCAAAACTCGACATTTTCGCACGAAAAAAATCATGTGATGCTGATACAAAATCGCTAATATTTCAAGGTTATGGTCTTGCCAGATGTCCAACCTTACGATATAACGTTTTACATCTGACAATGCCAACCATAATCTCCTGGTGGGCCCATCTTTTGTCAAACGGCGGAGACCTATTCGTACCCCCAATACATATCGTTCAGAAAAGTAATAACCATGTAGTAAGGTTAGAATGTTTTAAATAAATGTTCCGAATTTGTGTTAAACGTATACATTTGCAGATGATCACGTAGAAAATAACATGATAAATAAAAAGATGCAACAAGTGCCGGAGCTGATGAAATAAAAATAAAATTTGATTGTTTTCCGTCGGAGAACCCGCATGCTCCTTGGAAGTAGAAGAAACGTCAACAATGGGTAGCAGAAATAATTTTTAAAAATACATAAGCAGACAAAGTGATTTGCAAAACATCGTAATATCTTAACAAAATCATCTTTTGGCCCATTTCACGACAAAAAATGGCAACCATCAGCAGGTAGCCGAATATGTAATGATCATTTTTTAGGATCTGGAGCTTGCGTAGGAATTAATGTAAAATAGTACAGCATTGATATGCTTGCAGCTTTTACTTAAGGGGGTACCCCCACTTCCGATTTTGAAAAAATCGATTTTTTTATTGCATTTTTTTGAAGTATAAGTATCTGAGAATATGTCCTGAAAATTTCAAATCGATCCGAACAAAATTTACTGAGATATGAACGTTGAAAGAGAAGAATCCGCGTTGAAAGAGCGTTGATAGAGAAACTTTAAACGCGTTTTTCTCAAAATGGCATTCCTGAAGTCGGTGACCAAGATTACTCGAACACTAATGAACCGATCTTCTTGAAATTTTGCAGGCTTATTTAATACATGAAAATGTAGTCTTTAATCGTTCGATTTTTTTTTCGAAAAAATGGCCGTTTTATAGCAAAAAAACGGCCGTTTTTTTCGTTAAAATCGAACCATTAACTTTGACTGTCCGCCATTTTGTGAAAAATGAATATTTTTTAAAATCCTTCGATTAAAGACTAGTTTATACTTATATTTGACTAAATCCATCCGCATTTTTTTTTCAGATGATCCACTTCGCCGCAATGTTGGTCACCGCAAACCGTGTATATAAAAACATTATTTTATTGACGGCCATTTGCCACTAAACAATGTAATATTTTTCAATAAAAAAATTACTGAAAGTTCTTCAAGATGTGTTCTTTAAGATGGTATATTGATCGATTAAAAAAGTTTTGTAGTTTTCTTCAAAAAAATTCATGAAAAAGGCCTTTTTTTGCGCTACAAGTGGAGGTAACGCCTTAATCCTGCAACACACGAACACCACGCATCAACAATATTTCTATTGTTATCGAGCTGTAAAATACATTCGAAAGTTGTCACCGGAAACTTCACACATATAATTTCCTCCTAACAATAAAAAAATGTTACGAACTGATAACGAAACATTGTATTTTTGAATTTATTTTTGTTTGTGCCACATCTCTGGCGGTTATATTAACGTTTGTTGCCCTGTCTTTTGTCTTCTCGACATCGATTACATAGCCAGCCATCTATGCACAATAGGGAACCTTACTGTCAATTTCTTCCGCTAGAGGGGACATTGTATTATAACGTAAACAAAACATGGCGTTTAGTGAGATTTTTTTCGGTTTTGCCCGTGTTTCTACGACTACTGTTGGATTTTCTTTCAACAATCCGTTTGTCGTAAATAAATTGTGAAGAATGCATCGGTGGTGTGCAATTAAATGCAGAAACGAAGACGTTCATTTATTTCCTAAAAGCGAAAAACTTCGCAAGCAATGGGAAATTGCTATAAATCGCAAAAACTTTACAGCCACAAAACATTCAAGGCTATATTCTGATCATTTTAGATCTGCAGACTATAGAAATGAAGGATTTGTTACAGCTCAGTGTACAAACATAATATTTTTGACGCCATTTACTTATAAAAGTATATTGTAAAGTAGTTAATCATCATAACCTAAAAATGTATATTTTAAATATTTGCATTTTTTAACCTTCTGGTATTATTTTATTATATAATACTTACTTACCTTATTTTCATTCTTTACGGGGATCAAACTGAGCCGGAAAATATTGAAAAAGGGGGTTATACCTTCCATGTTTGTTTGGAGCAAAAAAGAAACTTCAAAGGATGAACAGCGAAGGAAAACAGTAGAAGCCGATTTTTCAATTCCGGTATCGTAATAAATCCGTAATTATTGTCCATTAGTCCATTCGTATAATGTTAGTACAAGACCGACACCGTGAAAATGTACCGCGCGCATTGACAGCTTCTTTTGTTTACGTTATGTTTACGTGGCGCCACCTGCGCTGAGCTTTGCGTAAGGTTCCCTATTGCTTGCCCCGTTCTTCTCCGCTTTTACCAAACGTTCGACCGGATATGGATGAAAAACCAAATTCAATTACATGCATTTTGTTATAAATGCCTTATATTTGAACGCTAAGCTACCTTAAAGCTAAACTGCCCAAAAGCTTTGGGCAATTCTACGATAACCGTGGCGCCTCGATGTAATAATGGATTCTTGTGCATCTCGACGAGACAAATCAAAAGTGAAGAATACAATTTTTGATATCGATATTAGTTTTCGAGATATCGAATTTTTAAATATATATATTTTTTTAGATAATATAGTAAATCTATCGAATTACACACACGCACACACATACACACACACACGCGCGCGCGCACACACACACAAACCCAAACAAACACACACACGTATGTCCCAAATATTCATTCATCTAAACATATATATATCTCAGCCACATATATATTCCCAGATATTCATTCATTTAAACACTATATTTTTGTCTTGGGAGAGGTTACGCCCCCTCCACCCCTACACGAAGCTGCCCCCCCCTATTCATCACACCACAGAAATACGTTCCAATAAGTATATAAAAAAATTTCAGAAAATTAAAAAATTCGATGTCTCGAAAACTAATATCAATATCGAAAAATTGTATCCTCACTTTCGATTTGTCTCGTCGAGATACACAAGAATCCCTCATTAAGGGGCTATACCAGTGTGAACGCTTAAAATTTGTGTGATTTTCGGGAATTTTTTTGGAAGAAAAGTACTCAATTAAATGTTTCGCAAAATTAAGAACATATTTGGCTATATTTGACCTATATTACATGATTTTTTCATAGAAAAATATTGAGATCCTAAGAAAAAAATGTCGTTAAACTGGAAGGTATTTCCTGTACAATGACGTAGGATTTCCGAAAAATATCGAAATCTAACAAAATGGCGTAGTTATGAAAAGTCTGTTTTCTAGCCTATAAAATGGTCGCTTTTTTCAATGCCAAATCGTCAATTTTCATCCCATCAAAAATATCCTACGTCATTGGAGAGTAAATATATTCAAGAGTACTCACTCCAAATTTCAAGTCAATCGGATTGCTCTTTGACATACAATGTCAGCAAATTGACAAAATCTCATTTCGAGAAAAACGCGTTTAAAGATGTAACTATCGATTTTTGCAAGCTAAAATGATATTGATATAAATGATAATGATATTCTTGAAAGTAAAGACTGTCGAAAAGGCACAAAAAATCGTTTTTTTGAAAGTGTCACACTGGTATAGCCCCTTAAATCGCTGCACCACGGTTATCGTAGGGTCCCCCAAACGTTTTTCCGTATCGTTATCCGTGCGGAGATATTCGAGTCGGTCGACTTGAACGGGACACTCGGTATACGCGTCGGTACGAGCGCCCGACGTGTGTGTGTTCGCACGCACGGGCTCCGAGTACGACGTTCGGCCGGTAGAGCCCGTGCGGCTCTCGCACACTCGCGCAGCGCCGACTGACGCGAGAGCATCTTCCCGCGAGCGTCCTTATCAGTGCGTTGTTTTTTTTCGTTTATTTTTCTTTTTCGTTCTCGCTGTTACTCCGAGATCGTCCTTGATAGTGCGAAAGAATGATTTTCTCCGTCGATACGTTGTGACCTTGTCACGAGCGACGTTGCTTTTTTTTTTTTGGTCCGAACAAGCTGAGATTCGCGAATGATGACAGCAGTCTATGTCAGGGACGACGGGCGGCGTGAGCGGGACGAAAAATCGTGCGCTCGCGAGTGATACGAAATAACACGTTCGGTGCATGTCGAAGGAAAACAAAAGAAAACGTGTTCGTGCGCGCGAGCGAACACACCTCGCAGGTGAGTCAGACGCGAGAATTATCGAGAATTCTGATACGGTCTCGAGGCAATCGGGATTGTCTGTTTGAATAGCCAGATAAGGCGAAGAAAAAAAAATCGACTTGCGCTTTTCGTTCAAAAATCATTTGTACGCGAACCGTTCGAATATTAGTTTTTCCGCGTCACTATTTACCGATTTTCAACGTCCCGAGGCTGCTAAATACTTTTCACAAATTTCGCCAAGCCAAAAAAGCAAACGCGTATTTTGTTTAATCGCGCTTGTGTGAAAGAAAAGTTCTCAGCGTGCATGGTAAATTTCCTCTTCTGCTAATTCGACTAATCGTGCAATTCGAATTGAAATTGAAGTATTTGTTCCGTCGCGAGTATACGAAGACACGGAGCGCGGCAACGGTGCGAGAGTGTTGACGCGAGTTTATTTTCATTCCAGTGATGCAGCGCCATCTCGCGGCGCACTGATCGGAGATCGCCGTGGCGGTTACGATGCGGCGGGAAAATTTGAATTTTCCCGTACCGCGACTCTGTGGTAAATGAATATTTTCGCGAGTGAATCGAAGCCCGTGCGTCGGGGAGTGACGTAAGAAGAAATGGCGGGAACGTCGATTTGCCAGGCAAAATCGACGCGTTGTCTGAAAATACCGCTTACCTCGACCGAGCAAGTGTATTTGATATTTCTCGTGCCGATATTGTTCAGTTGTGGCCTTTACGTGTTGAATTTCGCGGCTGATCTCGCGGTCGCGATACAACACTTCCGCGAAGGCAATCCAATATGGGGATTCTCCACTTTGGCGTTTATCTACGCACCGGCGGTCGTTTATTTCGCGTTGACAGTGTCGCGTCCCGATTGGTGGATGACCGAGGACGAAAAAATCGCCGATGGCGCGCCCACGTGGTTCGCCATGCAAGTACTCCAACTGGTCGCGTTTCCGCTTTTCGCCCTCTACCGATACGCCGGTCTCATCGTTCTCGCGGTAGACGCAGCGATCCTGGACGGTCACGAGAGAACTAAGACCCTCAACGTGGCTGCGGCACCCGCAGCTATCGAGCTTTACTTCTTTCTGCAGGCTTGGTTCCAGGCGGCGCCACAGGCGGTCTTGCAGACGCATCTGTTGTTTCGCGAGTACACGCTCGAGCGAACTCACCAAACTGGTAATTGTGGCAAATTTGCCGAGCCATTCGCGATCATTAAATATCTTGGCGCCTCTCGCGGCTTAAAGTAGAAGCTCTACTAGTATAGTAGACTTGGTCAGAATCAGGGGGAATCTTTTGGAATTTTTGCTACGCGAATTGTCCGCTGTTTGCAGTGTCCTACTCTGCCACTCGCAGCGCTAGTTGTTCTTGAACAATCCTCATGCGCGCGCAGGGACTATCTATATACACTAGCCAAAATAATTAAAGGATATTGAAAAAGTCCGCCAATTTTAGGGTCATTTTCAAATAGCTGTAACTCCTCGAAAAATGGTCGTACAGCAAAATAAAAAAAAGAAAATTGAAGGTGTGAATCTCTAGTTTTGAGATCTTGTGTGTAATAATCCTTAGTTAAAAGAATATTCGTAAATATGCCATTTTTCACGTTTTTCCAACTACATTTTCCCGCATAAACAAAAATATTGATAAAAAATGATAGAAGCATCTTATAGAGAATACTTTAAAGTTTCGAAATCCTTCTGGTTTTTTTTTCTGTGCGACCATTAGACTCCGAGTAATCAGTCATCAAAGTCAAAAGTGTCATTTTTGCTTTGAACATCGATAACTCAGCGAGAAAAAATCGTGAAGAGCTCTCCCACCGCTCAAATTAAAGGGGAAGAATCCAGCTAGACGATTCGTTTAATCCGATCATTCAAAAAAAATATTAAAGTCCGTGCAGACTGTGAAAGATGAGCAAACATTTTGAATTTTTTTTTACTTTGGTTTTTTGATGGCTACTAAAAATGGGCTGATGCGAACAATTTTTGAGCTCAAGATCTCAAAACTAGAGATAACACCATCAATTTGCTTTTTTTTTATTTTGCTGTACGACCATTTTTCGAGGAGTTACAGCTATTTGAAAATGCCCCTAAAATTGGTTGACTTTTTCAATATCCTTTAATTCTTTTGCCTAGTGCATACACACGCACACATATAATCGGGCAATACCCACATAACACCATCAATGCACACTGATGGTTTCATATGGTGCATTTCTATACACATGCACTATTTATTATCCTACCATTGTTTTCTTATTAATTTATCTACTATTCATTAAATGTCCATTGCTATAACTCTATTGTCTAATGATCGTACCAACTAACAATCATGAAGATAAATATGGAAACGGATCTATTTGGTACCAAATTATAACTTTCTCAAAAGGTCATTACTAAATCTATAAAAAAGCTCCTGCTATCGTCCTGCTGAAATGTCTTTCACACACGACTCTTCCAGCGTTCACACTATTGTTATTTATAACCTCTTCCCATAGTCTTCGAATGCTAGGATCGGCTGGTACGGTAAAAAAATGCACCTTTTTAGGATTACGCGGGTACGCTGAGGTACAACCGCGCACAATGCAGGGCATTAGTACACGATTATAAGTAATTTCAGTAATTTTATCAATTCTGCACCTTGACTTAAACTGCAAACGTTAAAATTACGAGCCAAAATAGTCGTATTCGTCGTTGTGGTTGTTATGAACGTTATGTACGCAGTGCGGGCCTCGCGCCTGCGCAATAAGAATATTGTCAGTAACCTACTAGCGCCACGAGGAGAGGTAGAACTAAATAAAGCGGTCGAAGAACGTAGCATTTTTATATACGGTAAGGGATAGAAGGTGCCAGCCCCCTGGTCAGAACACATTGATGGCTATGAACAAAATGTAAAAACGAAAAATTACTCGAGATTCTGCTGTGTTCCAGGGTGCGGGAGGGGTAATAAAAGTAAATTGTTGTTCCATAAGCCACCTAACGATAAAGTCTTTAAAAAAAGTGGTTGTTGGTTCTGAGAATGACTCTCTTTAGGTCGTAGAGACATGTTTTTATTCACTCCACAAGTTTTTTTCTTCCCATGCTTGTATCTTTATAATTAATAATAGGAGCAATATTAAAAGTTATTTCTTTTATATAGAATGGATAAATATAATCTCAGACGTCCCTTGTAAAAAGTATGCTCTGAAAAATAGAAACACTCCTTCTTGAAGCCTGCGAGTGATGCTCATAACCTTGAAATCTAAATCCAGAGTGGGCAGAGCTAAAAAAAGAGCGGACAATGAATTATTCACTACAGAAGCATCTTTACAATCTACCATGGAGGTAATCCCAATAGCCAACTCGCAGAAATCAAGAACGAAGTAATTGTTTACGTTTGAGGCTATACTTAGCCATATTGAAATATCGCTGCGCCATCTCTAGGACGTGAAAATTGCGAATTGACTTACTGTCATTTTTTAACTTTTAAATCGTACGACATTTTACGTACGTACTTTGGAAAAAGGGAAGTTTATTACTTTTTCAAAATTATTGCACATTCAAAAACTTGAACGTGTGTTTGATATTGAATGGGACTGTCTCACACTTACTACCTTAACCCGACAAAAAAAAACATGTGGAAATGTCACTTCGTAAACATTTCCACGAAGTGACGAAATAGTTAATCTTTAAAAATAATAGCAAACTTTTTGTAACGCAATTGCTGTGATATCAAAAGCGCCAAGTATTTGAAAATCAAAGAAAATTTGCGGTTGTAAACAGTTGAGATTGGTACTTTTTGAACTATAATTTATTTTGTATTGTCCACATGCCGATACTGAAAAAAACAAGAAAAGTATTATAAATTTGTATTAAATATATATACCCCGAAGTTTTGTTTAAAACATTTAAAGGGGTTAGGCACTTGTGACAAGCCGAAAATAAGAGTTATTGAAAACTTAATTTTGTAGGAATAAGTAAAATGATTGAAAAGTGGTTTCGACATTTATATCTATGTACCTTAGCAAAGTTGTGTACCAAATTGAATTAAAAAATATTAATATATAAAAAAGTTCTAAACAATCTCGTGAAAGACCTTTAAACGTGAGGGGCTCGACGGTGTAGGTACTTGATTTTGGTTATCCAGTTGATCTGAAACAAACGAAAACCAATTTCTTTTTGAAAATAGATGATATTGGCTAAGGCTTGACCAACCTTTTTTGTTATCGTGCTTCGAAAAAAAATATTTTTAGTTTTTTTTCGATTTTTCGTTGCAAAATGACATCACTATTGTTAATAACTAATTTAAAGAATCTACAGATATTACACGAAGTGCAACTATTTCATGGCATTGAAAGTTTAATTAGACTTTTCAGGTAATAAAAAACAGGTACATGTAAATAAAATGAGTGGGGTTTATTATTTTTTTAAATATTGATATACTGCGGTATATAATTAAATTTGTTTGGGTTTGCTCGCTTTTCTTAGGGCTTATTTGGGTTTGTTTGTATAATAATTGTCATATAATTTTGGTAATATTATTTAAAAAGTAATAACACGATTACAATTGGGTGAGGAGAGGGCATTTTTCAACCGATCATAAACATTCGGCATCCCGCAACTTCCCCCACTCTACTACGGCATAGTGGCAGTGGAGTGGGGGTAGCGTTAGTTTCGCGTGACATCCAGCTAACTCAGGCCACTTTACCCAGCCTATCTCAACAAACATATCCAGTTTTAAAAGCATTTTCAATGCTAAAAAATCACTTTTCATCGTCATAACGATAAACTGCCCATAAAGATGAATAATTTTTTTAGAAAATATCACGCCACAGCCAAAAGTAGTAATAAAACATACCCTAAGTCTAAAAATGTTGAAGAAATTTTCCCTTTTCAAAAACAATCATGAAAATCAGCAATTTTTTTCCTTGCCTGAAGGTATCCTCCCCCGTAAGGGGTAACACCACTAAATGTAAACGTCTAAAAATAACCGATTTTTCGCGTTTTTTTTCTGGACGGAAGGAAAAGTAAAAGGATATTAATATTCAACGATGTCATTAGTTATGTGTCCGAGAAAAAAAAATTATATTAAAAAATTATACAAAATGGTGATGCTGGAGCCATTCTCGCAAGACATGCTGAATATGAGATAAGGTTGAAGTTTGCATCGTTGAAACGTACCGAAAATTAATATTTCGGAATTTCTTTTATACCTTGTGGTAAATTTTTTCTACAAAAATCATTCAACCATTTTCTGTGATATTTGTTTAGCGATCTACAATATAAATCTATGAAAAAAGATCTACTATAACGATAGAAATATGGTAAAAATGTACAAAAGAACTTTCGTTGCGTTCAAGCGTTGCAAACTTCAACACCATAATTTAAGACGCTCTCCGGCACGCAGTATAATTAACGCAAATTTGAATGTGGAAAGACTTTTTTAAATTCTCTTTATTTACATGAGTACCTAGAGATAGCTAGAGATAGCTAGAGAAATACGTAGGGGATATTGAAACTATTAATTCTTGTGTTCGGCAAGCATTTAAATCGAAAACTCAATTTTCGACAAAAGAAAGGACAATCATTTGTTAATAAATATTGATATAATTAACTCATGCAAAATCCGGTACGTATTTCTGTTCGGAATGTTATTTAAACATGTGCTTAAAATTTGGAGTTGATAGAATGAAAATAATTGGAGTTATGCTACGTGCCGTTATGAAAATTTGTGTTCGGCGGGAAACGGTCGACGTCTCGCACATGGGGGGGGGGGGGGGGGGGGGGGCACTGCCACCGCAGACCCACAGGGGCCTTTTTACAAGTACCAAACCTTTTTCCCCTTATTCTAGATGATTCAAAGCATCTCTTAAGGGGCTATTCTACTGCGATGGGATGAAAAAATCGAATTTTTATTTTTTGCATTTTTGAACTCTATTCTATCATAGAATTGATATCCAATTGCTGGTAAAGTCGATTTGCACTCAGTATAGCGCTTCAAAGTATAAGCGCTCAGTGCGCGCGCTTTAGTACGGCTACCCGCTGCGCGTCTCTGACCGCTGTTGGAATAAATTCAAAACAGCTCACTGAACAGCAGTTTTCAATTTATACCTGAGTATACACGTATAGACGTATACTTCTATACATTCACTGTATAGTAGTAGTTCCTCTTTTCACTGTGTGAGTAAAAGTACACCCCACCAGTTAGTATTGTATAGTATAGTATAGTAAATTTTAGATGCGTTTTTCTCGAAACGTTTTTTTTCATCCTGCGTTGGTGATTTCGGAAAAACGGCTCAACCAATCGGGCTAAAATTTGTACTACACATTAAGCATATGTATGGCTACACCCCAAACTGGGATTATTGAAAAATATTAATTGTAACTTATACTTCTTCCGAATCGTGACAGAAAAAAACGTGTTTTTCGAACGCTGGTAAAAAACGACGTCATTTTGTTATTTTGCAATATAAAATAATAATCCTAGTTCGGACGATGGCGACACTCAGGCAGATTGAGAATCTTTTTTTGAATTTTTTGTTTCCGATAACCTGGAGAGCGCAAATCAACCCCAGCACATACTTTTTTCATGCCTTTACACGATTATAAATTCTTAAATAAATATACATTTATATGCAACATCAAAAAAGTTGTTTTCTATTCTGTAAGAGTTTACCTTTAAGCGAAAAACAAGTTTGTACTGATACATGCAACAGTTAAAAGAAAAATCATTAAAATAGCTTACTTTTTTAGCCGCCTCAGTAGAATAGCCCCGTAAGTCAGTAAAACAAAATTGAAAATTCTGCGTTGTTACCCCTTAAGGGGCAAGGCCACAGTAGAATTGGACAAAAATCTTTTTTTTTTCTCGCTAACATGGTGCTTTACCATCATAAGAGTAAGTTACTATTCGATTTATACCAAGAAAATTTGTTTTTCACTGACCTTGGGCGTATAACGTAAGCCGATCTCTGGCACGGCCATAGAGTACCTAAAACTTTAAACCCGTTTTTCTCGAAACAGCTTTTTCAAATTTTCCAATTCAAATTTAAAAGTTATGTTCCCAATTACGTTTCGCAGAGAAGTACGTACGGAATTTCTGATTAATCGAAAACTTTTCATTTTATGAGCGGTTTTATACGAAATTTTTGACAGAAAATTCATTCAAATACCTACAACTTTTGAATAAAACAATATTTTTTAAATTCCGTACGTACTTCTCTAGGTAGATTGACGAGAATTTTTGTTTTTTGTTCTAGGTAAAAAATTGTGGATGCTAAATGTCACGCCGCGGAGCGCCTAAAAAAAAGATAACAAAAGAAAATATTAGTCGTGGACCATTTTGTACATGAAAAAAAAAATATATTTTCTAACAGCTTGATATTCATGCTAAATAGATGTGTAATGAATTTTATGAGTGAATCACTGTTTCACACGAAAAAAAATTGTTTAATTCCCACATGATTTTATACCCGATTTTATACCCGTGGCCGACCCCCTTAAGAAGACGAAATTCCCGATGTGCCGGTGTACGAGTGACATTTGTGTGTTCCAGTTGTCGTCCACGTGTTGTGCATCCTCGTCTCCGTGGTCGTCATGTCGATGGTGACCTCCTCGTTTCAGCGCTTCGAGAGTCAGCGTGTAAACGGCAGACAATTGCCATGGGCGATGTGGCTGAAGAAGTACAGCGTGCGAGAGGTGATCGAGGATCGGGAGCAACGTGAGAATGAGCGAAAGCCGCTACAGGTGGAGATGAACGCGACGAGAAGCAGCGTCGCCCCGTTGATCGAGCCGGAAGCGACGTCACCCGAGGAGGATGACGCGGAGTACGAGGATGAGGATCGTAAGCGAGAAAACGAGAAGAGCACGACGTCGAGGCAAAATTTGGAGCGTCAGGTGTCGGTGACGCCGCCATTGCCGCCGAAGAATCTGCGGGTGAAGCCACCACCGGCGCCGATTCGCGGTATAACGACGGTAGCGTCACTTCCGGTGCCGGAAATGCTCGCCCCACCGAGGCCCGACTCGATCGTCCGCGATCCGGAAGTCTCGACCGAGAGACGCGTCAATATCGTCGATACGACGACCCCGACCAATGGCACGACGAAGAAACGACGCGATCTCCGCATACCGAGAAGAAAATATTCCATCAAGGGCCTGGACGAGGATGATCCAGTCGGGAAATTCGTCGCTATCGTTTGGTGGTTCTTCTTCATCGTTGCTCGTGTATTCGCCGTTGCTATATTCTACGAATTTTATCCTGTATGGCTGGCAGGCGTTCTCGCGATCCATTACGTACTCGTCATAGCTTACATATTCTACAATGCCAAGTATTGGGACGTGACGAGCTTCTTTCTCGCTCTGTGGCTCGGCTTCGTTTACGTCTTCTGCGCCATTGAGTACCGAGTGAAATTCCGTCGGGCCGATCTATGGCTTGCGCTCTATTACGGCCTCGTTATCCTGCAGAACTCGCTGATGACCGTCGCGTGGTTCCTTTACGCCGATTGGTCCGGCTTCTGGTACACTTATATGTTTTTCGCTATTTTCGCCAGCACCGCCCTCTGCGTCATGTCCGCCGGGGTTTACAACGCACTGCTCAAGCCAAAGAAACGACGGATTTACGCCAGTTGACGGCTCTCGGAACATCCACTTGTCAGCCATCCAGCTGCGGCGTAGAATGCACCGAGAAAAATATCTGTTCCTCTTGTTGTTGGTGTTTTCTTTTCCCCCTCGTTTGACCCACGGACTTACATACAGAGGAGCTATTACGGTTCTCCGTTTGGGTGAAAATGACAAAAGTGAGCAGCTCAACCTATTACGGTTCTTTTCACCTAGTGAAAATGCGAGATTATTCACGAGAGTTTACTCGGCACGAAATGTCGTGTCGAAAATCAAAGTGGGCATGCGTGAGCGTCTTCCTAAAGCAGCAACGACACATCCAAAGCTAACACATAACACGAGTTACTACGAAATCGCTGATTCAGAGACGACAGCGCCTCGACGCCGAATACGCAATTGAAATCGGCAACTTAAAGTTTATATCGTAGCGAATAAAGTAATGTCATGCGATGATGATGAATAATGTGCTGATGATTGTGATTTTGCGAGATCGGGAAAATCGAATGCTCCGTATACGACGATCAGTGCGCGATGCTTCGGATCCCTTCAGTATAACGGAACAAGAATATATTGCATAATAGTTCGATTTATGGACACAAAACAATGATTCTATCACTATGGTATAAGAACCTCTTTATGTTTTAATATGATACAAAACTTACCAGTATTTTCGGTAATTTTCGGTATTACGACCCCGCCTTCTGAGGGGATCGGAATGGGGGATATGTTAAAAATAGGTCCCCCCGATCAACATGCGAAGAGAAATCACGGCGGTCATCCGTGAAATCAGGTGGATTTCATCAACGAATCTATATCTGATACATCCTAAGTAGAGGTAACAAGTTAAAATCATATAAAATTGTCGCTACGATTCATGAAGTTTTTTGTTTATAAAATGGGGGGAGGGGGGTACCGCCACAATTTCTCTTAAGAATAGTGTTATAGGGTTCCTCCCCCATGATATTCCTAACCCCGCAACCCCTTCGAAAGGTGGGGTCATAATACCGAAAATTGCCCCTTTTTTGTTTTTCGGTCACACTCATGTGCAAACTTAGATTCTATTTAAACTTGTTGCTTATTCGAGTGAAGAGGTTATGTTTTTGTCGATGCACACGCCTTTCGTTTTGGGCTTGGTTTGATTAGCATGCTAGTATACCCCTTCTACCGCGCCGTAAAAATGTGAGATCACTAGCCGGAGGTTCCTAATCTCACATTTTCACCCGACTGATCCGTAGTAGCGGGACTAAACTCACGTGAGATGAAAATGCGAGAAGTGAGAAGTCTCACCCGAGACCGTAATAGGCCCACAGGTCTTGAAACGACGGCAGTGGGGGAAAGTAGCGTCCAGCTTTTGCTTCAATTTTCGGCCGCATGGTGCGCATAGGAAAGGGGGTATCGTACGCGAAGATAGCAATATCATGACTTCGTCTTGCATACAGCGCATGCACTTTAGACTGTAAGGTCTCGGTATACGGGTTCTTATTTCTTTTTTGTGAGAAATATACATAACACGGAAAGTAAACGAAAGAAAGTGTGTATTTGCGTGCTAAAATGGACAAATTAATACATACATGCCTAAAAATATAACCAAACCTATATTAACTGCGTGCAAAACTCAAGCGACAATGATAAAAGTGATTCATATTTTATTCTTTGTATTGCGATGTATTGACCTGAATAGTTGCGCTGCGCATTCGGAACCCGAAAGTTCTGGATTGTGACTGAATTAAATTGTCAATAACAATTATTCAGACATATCCAACTTTTTTCTTCACACGCGTAACGATTTTCACCTGTTATACGCACATACGTCTATACGACGAAACATTTTATGATCGGTTTAGGTTAGTCTCATGACACCCCCCCGATCACAACGACACATGGTGGCGGCGATAAGAAAAAAAGCTTGGACGCGAGACGGCCCTGCCTATCAAATACGACCGTCGTTTTAAGACCTGTATGTAAGACCGTGCGTTTGACCGCCAGCGATGCGGCAAAGTCCAAAAAACGAGATTTTTACGATGGTCGATTCTTTGGTCACGGTTCTCGTGTTTTGTTTTTTCATTGCCACAACGTGCACAGTATTACGGCTAAAACCGTACAAAATCGATGGATTCGATCACCCTGAACCAAAAAAAGCTAATTTCAGAAATTTTGCGCGTGGCTCCTGACCTGACCGCGTTTTCAAAAATGTCAAATTTTACCGAACTGTATCATTGGCTCCGTGCAGAGTTTATGGTGGGGGGTAATGACGTTGAACGCAGCGCTCGCAGTGAACAAAAATTGCACTAAACTCGGCGATTCATTTGGCAAATCTGTATGGGCGTAGTACGAGATTTTTGCAATCACATTTAATATATTGTTTTATTAAAAATGGGCCACGACAGTTGCTCTGTAATAAATTGCAAAAATACAGGAAGGTAAATGCAAATTTTATCGATGCCCTACGGCATATTGGAGGTTATGCAACGCAACAAATAGCTGTAGGTTTATCTATAAAGAAGTTTTGTACGGCGTTGAAGAGAGGTTTGCCTTATGCCATGAGCTGAATTATCAAAGATGTGTCATGTTTTGTCCTTAACTCTTTTTCGTCCCTGACATGATCGGCAGATACCAACAGTTTTTCCTTAGATTGAGTTTGAGGTTGGAAATTAAGATCGTGAGTTATACTATCGAAGCCGGTTTTTTAAATTATGCTCATTTCCGTCTGAAGACAATTTGACTTATAATGTTATAAAGTAGTGCAGCAACAATATATGCTTGTTAATATTTTTACGAAAGTCATAAATATGCGTTCATTTTTCTCGTCTTACAACAAAATTACAGGTTAACAAACATGACATTTGAAGGAAATTTTAGTTACTTTTTTTACTTTACTGAAAGGAAACGCTTCTTGTCGTCTTTGGCCAGACAAAATGATTAAATGCAAACCAATTAAATGCAATTGAGGCGCGATTTTAATTTTCATAATATTGTAACCACAATCATAGAGCCTTTAACAGAGCCGAAAATCAAAACAGTATAACTACGAAAAAGTCCCTTCCTTGGTCACTTATCATAGGTGCAAGGTACTTAAAGGGTACATAAACGCAGTTTAAAAAAAATATGGAATATCAATTTTAAAAGCTTGAGGTTATTTATTTCGAAATTTTAAAGTAGTATTAGTACTTATGACGTTTGACGCCTCGAGCTTTTAAAATTGATATTTCATATTTCAAAAATATCTCCGTTTATGTACCTTGTAAGTACTCGCACCTATGATGAGTGACCAAGGAACTTTTTTGTAGTTATACCGTTTTGATTTTAAATTTTACTGATCATTATTTTTTACTTTTTAGTACAGTACCTTTTAAATAAAAGCTTCTTTTCAAAAAGTTTTTTACGCTTATTTTATTTTATACTTTTTAGTATTTGAATTTGTTTATTTATTTGCCATGCCAAACCGCCATGCCATTCAGACGTCCGCGTAAAGAAAAACCTTGCCTTAGGTTATAAAGGTTTCGCGAGAAACTTTATAATAGTGTAATTATAAATAGTGCTCAAGTCAACAAAGTTAATGAGCCCAAACTCGATTGTCCTACCATTTGCCATTAGGAAAATTCAGTTACCACCTCCCACCGACATTATCAGACTCTCGTTATCATGTGTAATGAAAAGTGCTCATGATAACAAAACAAATTCGCACAAATTCGACTGTCTGCAAAATGTCTGAAAACAAAAATTTTAGAAATCAAATAACAAAATCTATGTACATTTTCAATGGCAGACAAAATATGATAATACCGTCTACCAATTTTTTTTGACGTAGCAGGAATCGGCCCCCGACTAAACTGCTAGGTTTCTGGGCGTTACTGCCCACCTAGTGGGATCTAGGGTCGTCTAATCTATCGATTTTATACGGTTTTGGCCGTAAAACTATGAGACATAGTTTTGGTCGTGGGCTCTCGTCCTATTGAAGAAAGTTTGTGCCTTGTTGGGCCAAAAAATGTTCGATTTTTCACCAATTTTCAATGCAAAAAGTATTAAATATAGAATGTTGATATTTGGTATGTTGACTAAGCGGTCTTTATTGAACATCAAAATATTTTTTAAAGTTTGACAAAACATGGTGGTGGGAGCGGGAGGAGCCACGTATGTCGGTGCGCCGGCGATGACATTCTTCGCTTGCGGAAGTCCTACGTCCCGGACCGGTGGTCTGAAGCAAAAAAGTCAAACATATTTTTACTTTGTACAATATTGTGTTTAAGTTGAACTAGAATTAAGAAAAATTGAAAAATAAAAAATGCTGAACGATGGGAAGGAAGTTTGTTTGTTCCCCAAAATTTTCGCAGTTTTTTGTTAATTAAATAAAAACTTTTAGATATTTTTGGATAATCCTAGTTCAACTTATACACAATATTGTACAAAGTACAAATATGTTTGATTTTTTCGCTTCAGATCACCTGTCCGGGACTCAGGACTTCCGCAAGCGAAAAATACGTGGCTCCACTCCCACCACCATGTTTGGTCAAACTTTCAAAAATATTTTGATGTTCAATAAAGACCGCTTAGCCAACATACCAAATATCAACATTCTATATGCAATACTTTTCGCATACAAATTGGTGAAAAATCGAACATTCTTTGGCCCAACAAGGCAGAAACTGCCCTCAAGGACACTAGGATCGCATCGAACCCCGGTGGATCCACGACTGAATTTTTACGTTTTTTTTTATTCACGTGTATTTTTTCGCGTCTCTCTCGCCCTCTTAATTCTCGAAAAACGGAAGTGGACTTTGAAAAAATCGGGTGTCAGGCGACGATTCGAGGCACGAGAGTACACGAACCTCGAGTGTTTTTTATTCGAGTTTAAAATCGCGTTTAAGGCGGGATATACATTCAGATGGTAAAAAATTAAGCAATTTTCAGGGGTTTTTTAAACTAAGGATCAATTATTCTACATTATCAAACTGTAGGTATACTTTGATAGTATTTTTAAGTATGCAAAACAATTTTTTTCAATTAATTTACCATCAGAATTGCTCGTTGGCGTGCAGCTAGCTCCTCGTAGGCTTTGATTTGCAAAAAAAATCAATTTTTTCACAACTTAGAACATGTATAGTTTCGATTTGACAGTAATTAAAATAAAGAAAATGCAAATTTAAGCAAAAGGCACGCATTTATTTAAAAAAATCAATATTTCTGTAAAATTTGGATTAAAAGAAGAGTTTCTTAAAATAATTTGTGAAAAACAATTCTCGTCGAGTAGAAGGTAGCAATATTATCAACATTTCAATCTCAATCGCCCTAATCGTTTTTGAGTAATTCTGCACGCCAATTTCGAAAATGCAGTTTTGAGAAAAAAAAACGCGTTTGCAGTTTACAAAGAATTCGAATTAAATTGCACTAGGTACTTGTGGTAACTAATTACTTATCCCCTTCGTTGGCAGCCAAAATTCGACAAAAAGTGTCCAAAGTGGCAGGAAAATTTTTGTATCCCGAAAACTTCTACTTTGTGGTTTTTGAGGGTGCTGATTACGAATCTGAACTCAAAATTCAGGAATTCACAATGACGAACAAATATGGCGAATGAAAATACAAATAATACAGATTTATTTAGATTAAACTCATAGGTTGTGTAGGTCACTCATAGTGACATAGGTTGTGTCTCATAGGTTGTGTAGGTTACTGATTATGAGTCTGAACATTTTTAATTTTTAAATTTAAAGTTCAGATTCGTAATAAGCGACCTCAAAACGCCCGGAGTACTAATTTTCATCTAAATCGAGTAAAGTTTTTTATTTTTGTCCGCCAAATTGGCGCCGCCATTTTGAATGTCCAAATTTAGACTTCAAATTTGGATTCAGCAAGCTCAAAAATCCCGAAGTACTAATGTTCATCTAAATCGAGTAAAGTTTTTGATTTTTGTCCGCCAAATTGGCGCCGCCATTTTGAATTTCCAAATTTTGACTTCAAATTCGGATTCAGCGAGCCCGAAAGCCCCCGAGTAAGGCTCCGCTTTCAAATCAGAGCAAGTTAAATAGGGAAATAAAGGTTGCCGCACTATTGCGTCAATGCCAACGAAGGGGTTGATTAATCTGTTACAAAGTAATTTATTTATCAATTACCGAAGTAATCGTAATTGTTAGTTGTCAATGTAATTACTTTTTGCCCATCTCTGCCTGCCCTTTTGCGCTCTTGCTTCCACCTACAGCGCACAATTCCAGCGGTTTGAAGTTTATCGAATTTCGCTTTGAAACTTTGGGAAAATATTCTACATGTATAGTTCCATCGTTTAAAGAGAAAAAAATCGTTTTCTCGATCGTTGCAAATGTATATCCCGCTTTAAAATTGAATAAAGCTCGTGTGCGATACACAGTCGAAGTTGAAGCACAAAATTAGTCGATAGCTCCGTTTACGTTCCCGATCGAACGATTGCTAATTACAGCAAGTGAACATCTTACGCTCAACCTCGCGATAGCCCAAACGTATAAATAATGTAAACAAAATGGATAGGAAAAAATTACGTTACATTGGTAAAATGTCATTAGATTTTCGATTTGTCGACTTTTGCGTGGCGGCGATTCAAAGTTCAAAAACGACCGGTAAAAGGCGATCTTAATGTACAAAGAGTACGAGGCGTGTTCGTCCGTGGCGGCGAAATTTTCTTTTTTTATTACTTGGCGTTTCTTGATATATACCAATATATCTATATGTAAGTCCGAACGGGATGTACCGACCGTCACACCTAGCCCACGAAATAGCTTTCTTACTTCGACTATATATATATATATATATATATATATATATATATATATATATATATATATATATATATATATATATATTTATATTTATATATATATATATATTTATTTATCGATGGTACAATTTAAACGATAAGATTAGGCGATAAAAAAATCCAAGGAAAAAGAAAAACGTTACCCACCTACGGAATTTTTCTTAAGGAATACGATTAATGTATAGTTCTTAATAGCCTGGCAGCAAATATTCGTTGTACTGTGTATCAAACCGCGAGCCTCTCGCGTACTAAAAAAAAAAAAGCAAATCACTCTTATTTACAGACACTGCGGTACTCTGTACAATATTACAAAAAACGTTGGCGGTTTCGTTTGTCACGTTTTGCTTTTCTTTTACGTGCAATTATGAATTACCGTGGAACACGACGAAAAAAAAAGGTCTGAGTTAGTTTTTTTAATCCTCCCCCGGCGATTCGTAAGAAACATTGAAATGTCTTACATTGCGCAACGGTCGTGAAATTTTCACTTGAATAAAAGTCTTTGGTCCGACGAACGGGCGGTAAGTGACGCATCCGTCGCGAATTATTACGAATAGTTCGATCTTCGACGCATAAGTTTGTGATACCATCTGTTGGTATTTTACCGACCATCGGCACAGTATCTTCCGTCGGTATCTTACCGACCGTCGGTATATCGACGAAAGAAAATACACCATGTAACGGTATTGTACCGAGAGTAGAAGAATATGGAAGTTCTTCGGCTCAAACGTGAAGACTCGAGCCTCTGTGTAGTGTACCAAGCTGAGCCTCGAAGAGCACATCGTTCAAGAGTTTTTCGGCAACTATCCTCTGGTCCAGTCGCATATTACGCAATTTCGCGGCAACGTTTTTCCCGATTGCGTCGAATTCGTCCTCGACGACGTACGAACTACCGTCGTGATGTTGCTGCGGTAATTTTTGCATTTCCGGTGTTTCGAGATAGGTATGAACCTCGTCGTACTTGCGTCGTCTCAACATCGGCGAGTCCGCCCAGTTTTGCACCTGCTCCGAGACCTCCTCATTCGCCGGCATTTGATTCTCCTCCTGCAAAACCATCGCGTTCGCAACTTTCGAGTCATTCAATCTACGCGACAAGCTCGGCTCGAGGTCGGCTCGAAAAATCGACGATTTCTCGCCGGACCCGTCGCTATTCGTTGGTGTAAATTATCAACGCGTTTGGCTTTGTTCGGTTATGTTAAACGTATTACCGGCGTGTAGTACTTCTTGTAGACGCGTTTGTTCTTGAGAAATTCCATCGACTTCTCGGGCGTCATGTCGATGTAGGCTATCGCTGGTTTTCTCTGATTGGATTTGCACTTGATTCTCTCTATCATTAAAGGATGGACCCTCTGAAAAACACCGAAGCGAACGATTCGAAAATTAATACACCAGATGGACAAGTCGGTTTCTTATTTGGCTCCGGTCGCTTAAGGCCTTAGACCACAGTAACGGGTTCTTTTGTTCTAGGTAAAAAATTGTGGATGCTAAATGTCACGCCGCAGAGCACTTAAGGAGGTACACCAGCTTCATACAATGTTGCCATGCTAAACCATGGTAAAATTTCAAAATGGTGATAGATCAATAAAATTTGGTGAATATATTCTTTAGTATTATATATGTCAATACAATTTTTTTCAGATTTTTTCATTGTGCCGTTATCGAGTAATTGAACATTGAAGTTCACGTGTATAAGCATAGCGTTTTTATAGATATAGGTATATATTCCGGGTATAAGAATAAACGCTTGTGAATTATTTGTAAGAAAACGGCACAACCAAAAAATCTGAAGAAATTTGTATCTACATGAATAATACTAAAGAATATATTCACCAAATTTTATTGATCTATCACCATTTTGCTGAAGCTAGTGTACCTCCTTAAAAAAATATAACAAAAGAAAATATTAGCAGTCGGCCATTTTGTACATCGAAAAAAATATATATATTTTTTCTAACAGCTTGATATCCATACTAAATAGATGTGTAATTAATTTTATGAGTGAATCACTTTTTCGTACCAAAAAATTGTTAAAGTCGCACATGATTTTATACCCGTTACTGTCGCCTTACTTAAGGCGAAGTAGAAGACGTACCACGTGACATATGAGTGCGAGAGAGATAGCTGAAATTTTCGAACAGAGATTCCTCAGAGCTGAATAATATTTAGGGCAAAAGGAAATAATCAAGCTCTGCGTCAGGAAATTCTCCAGGGCCTAGTGCTTTGTTTTTTCCTAAAAAATTTAACCATCTGTGAGAAAATTGGGTTGGAAAATTTGTGAGGTTATGTTGACCTTGTACATGCCCTTGAGGTGATCCTATCGCTTCACACTAGTCATACTACTGATCATACTTGAGACTTGTACAATTCATATTTTTAACATAGGCAAAAAAATTATTTGTAATAACTATAATTTTCCATGTGTAAACTGTTGAATGAATGAACACATTTAATTAGAAAAATGAAGAAAAAAAATAGTTATTCCAACGATTCGCCCAGTATTTCTAGGTTTGATATTTGGCAACATTGGTTTTATCTCCGTTTCTTTTGACTCGACCAGGCGAGTTTAACCTCCATGCTTTTCAACATCGATCTGTCGACACAATGTCGAGTGCGGGAAATATAAAGCATTGTATTCGGGCCACGACTGGTCAAAAGCGTGGAAAATTCGTGTCGGCGAAATATGTCGGTTAAAAATGACGTATGTGTGGAAATTCAAATGAGTGAGATGAGGTTAGGTCTATAGTCAGCTGTTGCCTTGCTCTTTATCGTAGCAGGTGGTAATAAATCCAATACCGGAAGTTCAAATTAAACTTGATATTACATAAAAATTAGGTCAATAAGCGTAATTTTTTCTAAGAGCATTGGATAACTACAAGTGTTAAGTGTGTAAATCTGATTATTTTTAAGAATCTGACGGATTCCCGCTATTATGTGCACTTTTGTAGCGACCGGAAATTGGCTTTCTGTATGTCGTCTCGGAATTCCGTTACAAAAATACGCAACTTTAATAATTGTTTTTCTCTGTAATTAGGACGATAACCGACCATGAAATTTTACAGAGGAGATTATTAATATATTTAGTGAAGCTCAAAAGAAAATTATGAAACTCCTATGGATTGAAGCCTGGCGATAGGATTACCTTAATGGTTGCAAAAACCAATGGAACTAAATCGCTGTAAATTCTGAAAATATTATATCATGGAGATTTAGGATCAAGCGATTGATTATGCTGAGTTGAAAAAAAATCGACTTAGTAATTGTCGATAAATTAATTAAAGTAATGAGGAGTATATCCTTTTTATGAACTGCGCTGTGTAGACGTGGCAACGTTGTAGAGTAGTGTGATGATTATTCTGTCGGTACAGTAGAAACGCTTTGCTATACCGTGGTGTAAATCCACGCTAATGGCCAGTTTCGTCACACCTGGATAAAGTTATCCGCGAGATGTCCTATACCGGGTTCGTTCAGATTCGTTTGGGTTAAGGTGTACGTTTAGGCGAGGGAGAAATTTGACGATTTTCATGAGTTTTTTTCTACAAGGAAATATTTCTTCACCATTTTTTAGACTCAGGGTACGATTTGTTACTACTTTTAGATATTACACGGTATTTATTATTATTATTAATATCTAAAAATGGCGGAGGTGTTGCACGGTCTTCTAAACTGCATTTTCAAAATTGGCGTGACGTATAGTTAAAAAATCGATCGACCGGTTCTGATGAAATTTGGTATAAATCTTTCTAATCTTATTGTCTAAACATGACCTCAAATGTTTGAACATTTAAAAAGATTTTTTTATTGCAAAATGTCATTTTTTTCGGAAAATTTAATCTTTTTGTTTCAAAGTGTACCATTTAATCGATTTTCAACATTTCTTACTTTTTCTTGGTTCATGTTCTGCGTATGAGTATTAATGGAAGGAAAATTTTCGTTCGTTTTTTGTTCAGATTAATCGCGCCGACGCGTCACGCCGTCTGACAATAACCGCCGCAACCGACGTTTAGAAGACCGTGCCATACCTCCGCCATTTTTAAAGGTTAATAAATAAAAACATAATATTAATAAATAATAAAAAATACCAGTAGGAATAAAGCATACCCTTAGACCCAATAATGGTGAAAGAATCTTTGCTTTAGAGGAAAATAGTGGAAATCAGCTATTTTTCCCTC
Source organism: Ophion ellenae (assembly GCA_963210295.1). Classification (NCBI taxonomy): domain Eukaryota; kingdom Metazoa; phylum Arthropoda; class Insecta; order Hymenoptera; family Ichneumonidae; genus Ophion; species Ophion ellenae. Next base: position 7,471,513 of record OY723397.1, read on the forward strand.
GCCTAAACGTATCTATCCCCTTAACCCTTTAAATGCCATTGTAGGAAATTTGCTACATTCACTTTGACCCCGACGGTAAAAGCGTAAGGACGCTATAGCCACAGCTTGAAATTCAAACGTAAACATATGAATTATGTTAATATGGCAACAATGTTGTCGTGAAAATTGACGACGCTTGCCCCAGCACTCGATCTGCTGCTCGTTTTTTGTCCAAAAAAGTAAGTAAATGGACATTCGTGAAATATTTTTTGATAGAATTGTGTTAAGGAAGCTTAAGGTGAGGGTAGGGTATTGCACTTTTGAAAAATCGATTTTTTTTTGTCTTTTCTTATAGTTAAACATTTCAAGAATATAATCCCAAAATTTCAAGTCAATCGGAGCAAAACTCTCGAAGTTATTGACCATTTAGTCCCGCTCCTCTAACACTGTACCTCCGACTTCTCCAAACTTCAAACGCGTTTTTCTCGAAACCACTTTTTCAAAGTCAGTGTTCACTGCCATTTGAAAACTACATGACCGATTTATTTCAAACTTGGTACACACTTTCCACATATAACATACCTCCCCCCAAAGGTTAGTTTGAGATTTTTTTTTACTTGAGGGGGTTTTCCACCCCCAAAATGGCGGAATTTTTCGTGAAAAATAGCACTTTTCACTTTACGTGACCACCAAAAATTTAGAAATGAAAAAAAAAAATCATCAAAGACCGTTGGGGGGAGGATTTGATGATACTTTGACTAAATTTTAATGGTACTCGATTTCAGATAATTTCAAGCTGAGATACAGTGAACACCGCAAATCGTGTTTTTCCAAAGGCGTTCTTGGAAAAGCTTTGTCACCGGCTTGTTTGTGGATATTTTCGCGTACAAATTTCACGGAATATTCTTGAAATGACACTTAACAATGTACGAAAGGTTTCAATAAATTTACTCCATCCATATAGATGAAAAAAATTCGCAAAAAAGTGTTTTTTTTTCACGCTGAAACCCCTACCCTCCCCTTAATAGATGTCCTTAAAGAAAGCGAGTGGACTTGTTCGGGTCAACGGACCTCGTCAGCTCACGCCGACTGAACATTGACGCTGACGTGCTGGCGATTACCTTGATGTGACTGAGAAAATTGCCGGTGGACTTGAGATTGCCGTTGAGAAGTTTGTCGCACTGCAAGCAGCGAACAGTGACGTTGGTGTCTTCGACCCTAACCACGCTGAAGAATTCGCCGTCCAGCAGGGCGGGCAATCTCACCGGCGTCAAGGTCATATTGGTCATGGCGTTTGGCTGTATAGTGGCGATAGGCCCAGCCGCCGTCTGCTGCGGCTGCGTCTCTTCCAGGCTCACTCTCGCTTCCTGCTGATCCTCCTGTACCTCCGCATCTTCATGCCGCTCCTGCATCCTCGGCTGGCCCACGGAGCGCGCTATCTCGCCTCGCTGATGCCCGGCGTCTATCATGCACGGATCGAACGTCTCGATTTTCGTCTCGAAACGCGTCCCCGGATAATTCTCCATTAACACGAGCAACGCAATTACGAAACGATGTACACAAGAAAACGACAAACTCGAGACCTCTGAAAAGTGAGAATAAAAATGTGAATTGGAGCTTTTTTCCAAACCGGAAATTGAAGCTAGCAAAGCAACCCAAGCATTTCGACTTAGCTGGAGATTAATTTTCCCCGAAATGATGAAAAAAAAAACCGTGACGCGCGATTGTGAGATTAAAATCTCACAGTGGCCGAATTTTATTCTACGTAATTGATTCTATAGATTTTCTTTCTTTTACGAATTAACAGTTTTTTTTAACTGCGAATAAACAAACTCCTTTCGGAAAACGAGACAACAAGCAGAGAGTAGAATCGTTCTTACATGTCAATTTTTTAATCGAGGAATCGAACATTTCGCAAACATAGCGTTTTCACATTGAAACTCTGGCAAAAACAAACTCCGGTCCAGTCGCGTACAGTGCGAAGATTGTCGAGGCACACACTCGGCACAGTTATCTGGAGATAACTGTATGTGTCGTGCAGATAACACTGAATGTATGCGTTGTGTATGCTGGCTTTTTTCTTTTGCTGCCTCTGCGCGCCGAAGCTCGTGGCGCTGCATTCGCTCACGGCCTATAAATGTATATCTATATCACGGTCTTACATACAGGTCTTGCAACGAAGCTAAATTTTCGTGGTGGGGGTAGGCACACTTATCGGCTTCACTTTTCGATTCACGAGGCGCCGCTACGCGTCGCTACTAGCAAGGGAAAGTGTTTCCCCCCTACCTCTTACCGGCGAATGGGCCAAAGGTGTTTACGTATGTTTTTGTGGCGCGATTGTCGAAATAACCTTTATTTGCGACCTTATACCAGAAGGTTTTACGCGATTTACCGTGATACATTTTTTATTGTGTTTTTACGCATAAGTGTGAATTTTTTTTGGTAGTGTTCGCGAAAAAAATGGGAAATGGCTAAGGGTTGCACGGTTCGCAATTGTAAAACGGGGTACAAACATTTTAAGCAGAAATGCTTCGTGTTTTGCTTGCCCAGAATCGTCGAACGATACAAAAAATGGTTCAATGCTATTCCGGAACTGAAAGAGTCTCAGTACGTGTGCGAAAAACATTTCGAAGAACGATGTATTGTGAGACATTGGAGAAAAAAGGATGTAAATGGTCGTAATATGTGCTGGTATGAATTAATGTATTCAAAAAGTTTTCAGTTTTTTTTTATGAAAGTAGTCATCTTTTTTTAAATCAACACATTTTTTTTATTGGTTTCGTATATTATGCAGTTTACCCTACAGTACGGTAAATTAAGTTAGGGCAAACAGCACATGCGTTGCGTTCAGGAGGGAAAAGGACAGAAGAGCTATTTCTCTCTTCGTGGCACCACTACTTCCCCATGCCGTCACGCACCAAGCGGCAGAAATCGGAATAAAAAACAGAACCGCTAAGGGTGCCTACCCCCACTACCGCCGTTGTCAGACCTGTATGTAAGACCGTGATCTATATATATATATTTTCGCCGTGTTACTCCTACGCGTGAAAACCACGGTCTCACATACAGATCTGGAAACTCCGGCGTTTTTGCATGATGGAAAGTGTCATCGTTACGGTCTTACATACAGGTCTTGAAACGAAGCGAATTTCCTACAGCGTGGTTTGGCTCGCTTGTTTCCTGGATTTTTAGTACCGGGGCGCGACGCTGTGATCTAGGGATGAACATAGCTGGGGATGGAAATGCGTTAACCATCATATTCGAATGAAACATAACCTAAGTTCTTCTTCTGGGTAATTGATTGTACAGAAAGTTTATTTCCAGGTGACGAACGATTATCTATAAAAATAAAAAAATATTGATTATTGTATTCATCTCAACGTAAGAATCTACGATCTACCTATAATTATTTAAGGGACTGATAAAGGGACTGTATAAACAAATCAATTCAGATAATTATGAGTTCTGGAACGAACAAGAATCAGGTTGAGATGGCAAATAAGAATATTACACATATAAAAACTGAGAACCTTAATTGAGCAATGAACTTAGCTAAAATAACCACAGGTTAGCTGGGACTATAGTTAGTAGGCGAGAGGATATTTATGAAACATCAAGGAGAGAAAAAACTCAAAAAAGGAAAGAAAAAAAGAAATAAAATATGCGAAATGTGTAAAAAAAATAAAAACTCGTCTCAAACAACTATTTACCATTTTCATTCGGGGCATAGATTAGATTTCGAATATAGAATTGTCTACGAAGCGTGCTTACGTTATTTTAAAAATATGTATAAAACAAGTCTAGTTAATTTAAGTAAAAAACATCAAACAAATAATAATCAATAATAATAAAGAAAAAAATGGCTTGAAATAAATTGTATGTCAGTTTCCGGTACGTCTCTCTCTCGCAACACTGACATCATTCAGGTGTTATACAAAAATTAAAAACAAAGAGAAAGCAACAATAAAAAATAAATATGTCAAGAAGTGGTGGAGAAACTTATTTGAACAACTATTTATTATTTTCATTCGGGACAGTTAAAACGTCGAATACAAAACTGGCTGCGAAGTATAGCTACGTCATGAAATAAATATGATTGAAAGTAGTTAGGATAATTAAATACAAATAAAAAAGTAAATAACAAAAAAATGAAACAATTAATAATCCATAATGATAGAGAAAATATTTTCTTTTTAAATAAGTTATACCCATCTACTCTACTATCTACTATCTCCCATACTACTTACCTTGTCATAAACCGCAATAGGCATAGCATTTGCAATGAGGGCATGCTTGGTACAGGGAATTACCTCGGTTTTTGTTACTTTAAAATCCTTTAAACGTATGACACACAAGCCACGATTTTCGCACCGTTTGACACTGTTGAGCTGCATCGCGCATGCGCTGGTTTTCCATCCCTAGCTCACAGCGCTACCCTGGTGGTGACAAGGTAAGATAGTTTACCGCCCGTGAAATGAGCCATCCTCACGGTCGTCGTTTCAAGACCTGTACGTAAGACCGTGGTCATTGTTAGTGAGGCAAAAACGTAATTGCTCATTTACCCACTGGAAGCGCTGTCAAGTAGAAGTAGTCTTTCAGATATAGATATGAGCAATGGAAAAATAACCTAACAGCCAGTACACGTGTTCACAACGTTTCTAGAAATCTAAACTACCTGAAACGCTCCGGTAGAACCGCATAGTGTGGACCCGGCCTTATCCTTTGCTATATTTTATTATATTCGATTGCGGATGCGCTAGTTCGCCTATCAACAAAACCAAAAACAGCAAAAACAATGTTTTGTAAACAACAAACTCACCAAACTGACAGATCAATGAAAACGGTGCCTTTTAAACATATACAATGCGTTAATTTTTTTATTCCTCTTCCATTATATTTATCTTCAGGTTCTTATTAACATTGTTAAAAAAAGCGGAAGCAAAAATAAAAGTTGTAGAAACAAACAAGCAATGCAATATACTAAGAATAAACATTAATTCTAAGGAACAAAAATTTAGACCGCACAAATTTGTTCATACCCCATCTACTCAACCAGCGAAAGACCAAATAAAAATATTACAGAAATTCGAACATATGAGAAATACAGTCTACTGAAATAATAATTCTCATTCTGCCCAGGGGTTCAGGAGTGAAAAAATACTTAATCATTTTTTATTTATATCGCTCTCACAAATATTGGGTCTGCTCGTTTCGGCTACACTTCTACACTTTCTACACTTATTACGCCTTCTGAGGACTTTCTATTACTGTATGTATTGAAATTGTAGAAAGTGTAGCTAACCCGAACAGAATATATTTATTTCGAAAAATCTGTGCCTTTGCACAGCTGTTCTGACCTGCGTTTGATTGGCTAACTTCTACCTAGCAGCGCTTTAGGTGGCAGAAGCAAGAACTGCCTGTTTGCCTCATCATCTGTGTCACTCCCTACCCGAGGAGTTTCCAGACCTGCATGTAAGACCGTGATTAAAACGCTATGCGTTTTGTCCGGATTTCCTAACTCTACCTCCGACCTTTACGTGGCGCTACTTATCACCGAAGAATATTCTTCCTGCGCCGGCGCGACAACCGCATGCGCATGGGACCAAAGAACATATATTATATGGAAGCACAGATCCCGTGTTAAGGGGTCTATTTTCATGCATTTTTTGATAGATTTGTATTATAGATATTGATATAAAAGTTGTCACACTTAATAAATACACCTTCGAAATACATTTAAATTTTTGTTTAAGGGGCCAGTCGACTTTGGAGCCACGAAAAATGGCTATTTTCGCGATTTTTTTTTTCAGGATTTTATAAAAGATATAAATATAAAAGTTGTTGGGCTTGATAAATAAAGTCTTGAAATACATTTAAAAAAACATTTTAATTCATTTTTATTTTTAAGTACAAAACTGCAGTTTAACGTAACGCTTAAAAAATAGGTGGGCTAGGTAGCTCCATCACAAATCGGCAACGGCTTGT
>OY723397.1:7482476-7572476 GCA_963210295.1 Ophion ellenae
TGCGGATGGATTTAGTCAAATATAAGTATAAACTAGTATTTAATCGAAGGATTTTAAAAAATATTCATTTTTCACAAAATGGCGGACAGTCAAAGTTAATGGTTCGATTTTAACGAAAAAAAAAAACCGTTTTTTGGCTATAAAACGGCCATTTTTTTCGAAAAAAAAAATCGAACGATTAAAGACTACATTTTTATGTATTAAATAAGCCTGCAAAATTTCAAGAAGATCGGTTCATTAGTGTTCGAGTAATCTTGGTCACCGACTTCAGAAATGCCATTTTGAGAAAAACGCGTTTAAAGTTTCTCTTTCAACGCTCTTTCAACGCGGATTCTTCTCTTTCAACGCTCATATCTCAGTCAATTTTGTTCGGATCGACTTGCAATTTTCAGGACATATTCTCAGATATTTATACTTCAAAAAAATGCAATAAAAAAAATCGATTTTTTCAAAATCGCAAGCGGGGTAACCCCTTAACCACATTGCAACTATATTTTATATTTCCCTGAGGGGACAATAATACTTTATAGCCATAGTTAACATCAACATTATAGGACTGCTTATTGATATTTTATCAGTTGCATAAATTATTCACATATGCTTATCACAACCACCAACCGACAAATAGACGTGTATTCTTTAAGGGGAGGGTAGGGGTTTCAGCGTGAAAAAAAACACTTATTTGCGAATTTTTTTCACCTATATGGATAGAGTAAATTTATCGAAACCTTTTGTACAGTGTTAAGTGTCATTTCAAGAACATCCCGTGAAATTTGTACGCGAAAATATCCACAAACAAGCCGGTGACAAAGATTTTCCAAGAACGCCTTTGGAAAAACACGACTTGCGGTGTTCACTGTATATCAGCTAGAAATTATCTGAAATCAAGTACCATTAAAATTTAGTCAAAGTATCATCAAATCCTCCCCCCAACGGTCTTTGATAATTTTTTTTTTTCATTTCTAAATTTTTGGTGGTCATGTAACGCGAAAAGTGCTGTTTTTCACGAAAAATTCCGCCATTTTGAGGGTGGAAAACCCCCTCAATGTAAAAAAAATCTCAAACCGACCGTTGGGGGGAGGTATGTTATAGGTAGAAAGTGTGTACCAAGTTTGAAATAAATCGGTCATGTAGTTTTCAAATGGCAGTGAACACGGACTTTGAAAAAGTAGTTTCGAGAAAAAACGCGTTTGAAGTTTAAAGAAGTCGGAGCTACAGTGTTAGAGGAGTGGGACTAAATAGTCAATAACTTCGAGAGTTTTGCTCCGATTGACTTGAAATTTCGGGATTATATTCTTGAAATGTTTAACTATAAGAAAAGACAAAAAAATCGATTTTTCAAAAGTCCCTACCCTTCCCTTAATGCTACATATTATAGTCGGTTTTCATAAAATAGATATGCCCTGATACTATGAAAAAGGTTCTTCCTCAAGATCAAGGCATCAATGCCGGTCTACTAAATGCATAGAATATTCCATAAATCTAAAATAAAATAAAATACACAAGTGAGAGCTCTACCACGATAATTTTTCATTATAATTCGCCATTCCCTGATCTCCCGTGAAGATTTTTTTCGAAGAAAATATTTCGCCTAATCGGAATCGAACCAAGAACCTAACTGTATATCTTCTGCCTATCCTGCGCACGCTGCCACTACGCTACCGAGTACTTTTGGCATCTTTAGCAAAGATATGGCATAAGAGACAAACGTTATTTCGGCTGTACTTCCGAATAGCTGTTACCTACGCTTTAGGTGAAACTTTGCACAGTTTTTTTTTTATAATATAGGTCATTGTTTTAATGGATTTTTGGCGCCTCCCAATAGTTTTGTAGCATATTATAGTGATTGATACCATATTATATGACACGACCTACTGAATGCATACCCAGGTAGGAATTGACGATGAAAAAAGGGCTCGCCAAGCTCTGAAACAAGGCTCACATTTTTTCATTCAAGCTGAGCACCAGCCTGATTTCAGGCCTAGCTGAACCCCTGAATGATAACGCGGTTTCAGGCTGTTGCACACAGGCTTGACCAAAGGCTGGTAGAAAAGCCTGTACTAAGCCTGAAACGACGAAACAACAAGGTTCAAAACGAGCCTTAATGAAGCCTTCACGAGCATTTATGACCAAGCTTATCCCAAACTCTTCTCGAGGCTATATGAGGCCTGTTTTTAGTTTCCTATATTCTACATTGGGGTAAATTTAATAAATTTGTAAAGAATTCATTTTATTTATTATATATATTTATTATTCATTATATTATTTGTTATAAAATATATATAAAATATTTTAAACACAATACTTTATTTTATTTATTGTTTATGGGACACGTAATACACAGAGTGTACGCAAACCCCAGAGAGTGAGTATATACGAAATGTGTATGTGACGAGAAAAAGACTTTTTTGTGTACCTCATAAATATCGATAAGAAAATATGTTTAAATGTTCTGAGCTGCCTCCTTCGCTTTCGTGTCTCGTGCCTTCGCACCCGATAAATTTTTGCTAATTTTTTTTTCATAAAAGTACAGAAAAAATATTATTTAAAATTTATTTTATTTTATCACAACCTGAAACAAGCCTGCATCCAGCCTTGATTTTTTAGCCTTAAAATTCACTGGCTGAATAAAGCTTGAAATAACCCTGAGTTTAGGCTAAGCAGCCAGTCTTGGTTCCAGGCTGCTCCAAACGATGCAATGAAACCTGACCCAGGTCTGTCTCACTCAGGCTCGGTGAAACAAGGCTCGCCCAAGTCTGTTTCCATCGTCAGCCTTTTGATGCACTACCTGGGTAGTAATGTGTGCCCTACAAAAACAGAAGGTGAATTATAAGAAGAAGTGTTGAACTGATATCCTGTTTTTGCATTGCAACAAACATACTATGTAACAGTTTGTGAGGCATGCATAGATCTTGAAACTATTAAGCTGCGGTGGCTCGAACTGCAAATGATTTACGTCTTCGCTATAAGTAAACTTTACTATCATTTTTTTCGAATAGTCACTTTCCATAAGGTCTTCTAACAAATTGTACTCTAAAAACGTTACCACGTAGAGGTTGCTTGGTTGGGTTCACGCTCCTTCGTGTGTGTTCCACACGCACGAATGCAAAGGACTGTGAATTCCAACAACTCCAATCGCTCGTCGTATCATGAAAAACGTCCAGCGCTATGAAAAAAACGGCCAATTTTTTTTCGATTTTTTAAAATTAATTTATTTATGTCAAAAAAAAAACTTTAATTAATTTTTTTTTTCATTAAACAAAAAATTTGTTCCCGTTGTTCAACAATCAAAATTTTTTAGAACCGGAAATTCGGATCAGTGCCAAAAAAATTGTCATTCTCAAAAGACGAATAAAAGGTGGTAGATTTAGCCTTTAATCGATTTTTGGCAAAAACCACAATTTCGATCATTCGGAACACAATGAAAAAAAAAATCGCAGGGGTTTAAACTTTTGAGGGCTTTTTTAGGATAATTTGAAGTCATAAAAAAATCGAAATTTCTTTTGATCTATTCGATATTGGCAAAATAATCCTTAGTTAAAAGAATGTTCGTAAATATGCCATTTTTCACGTTTTTTTAAATCCATTTTCCCACATAGAAAAAAAATCTTGATAAAAAAATGATAAAAGCATCTTATAGAGAATACTTCAAAGTTTCCAAAACTCTCCGATTTTTTTCTGTGCGACCATTAGTCTCCGAGTAATCAGTCATCAAAGTCAAAAGTGTCATTTTTGCTTTGAACATCGATAACTCAGCGAGAAAAAATCGTACAGAGCTCTCCCACCGCTCAAATCAAAGGGGAAGAATCCAGCTGGACGATCCTTCTAATTCGATCATTCAAAAAACTTTATTAAAGTCCGTGCAGACTGTGAAAGATAAGCAAAAATTTTGAAATTTTCTTTTACTTTGGTTTTTTGATGGCTGCTAAAAATTGGCTGATGCGAAAAATGTTTGAGCTCAAGATCTCAAAACTAGAGATTTACACCTTCAATTCCCTTTTTTTATTTTGCTGTACGACCATTTTTCGAGGAGTTACAGCTATTTCAAAATGACCCTAAAATTGGCGGACTTTTTCAATATCCTTTAATTCTTTTGCCTGGTGTATATTGTCAAGCCTTTTACAATAGTCAATAATAATTTCGGGGATAATAGATAGTCAAACACGCCACCCAAATCGCTTGTTTGGTATACTTTTCGCTTATAGTCGTGTTAACCATATTATGATTACGGTGTCAATAAACTAAAACGAATTTTACTACTCCCTGTTTTACCATGGGCGTTTGTTGTAAATACCATAAACTTTTTTCTCAGAGTATAATGTCTGTCCACGTGTCTCGACAATGGTTCCTCGTCAGTTAAAGCTTCGTACACTGATTTTATTGTTTTTTGGACATCGGCATGCAGTGCAGGTTTGTGTTTGTAGTCAAGTGAGACGTCACATGTAGCTTTTTGCCACATGCACCAGCTGTCTTGTCCGATTAACGGTTAGTGGAGTATTCCAGTTTTATTGCTCTCCTCAGTTCAATTTTGCAAATTTTTCAGTTTTCTTTGCACCAAAATGTTTGGAAGAGATTGTAGTAACAGAATTTTTAAAAATGAGAAAATTCGACATTTTTTTAAGCGTAGCCCTCTTAACGAATTTAATCAATTCTCATTTCAATAAGATGCAAAGCGCAGAATGTATTGAACATAAACGAAAAATCACGAGCGAAAAGTCGCTATCTTCGTTTGCCACGAGGCCGCGGAAATATTTATCGTCACTTACGATTCGCGCAAAAGTCTCTATCGCTGGTATTTCGATATCGTCACGTTCGAGGAAATCGTCTATTTCATTACGTGACATTGCACGTGACTACGTAATTAATTTCATACGAGACACATCTGTAGTCGATGAGCGGTCACCCATCCGTGTATGGGCCGCACCCAAGATCGCTCAACACACAAGATGGTCAAAGCCACACGCCAAGTGCTCGTAAGCTACTTCCGGCGTAACTTTTCTCGTTTTCAAATGCACCGGATCAAATTTAAGAAACGGAAATTTAAGGGGTTAGGCCACAGTACGACAGTTAGGCCACATAAAATCATGTGCGAATTTAACAATTTTTTTTCGTATGAAAAAGTGATTCACTCATAAAATTAACGGAGACTTTGTCCTTGGAGTGCCATATTTCAGGTGTTTACATTTTATTTTTTTTAAAGGAAACGAGTAAAGCTTTTTGAGTGCGGTTTTTTCTTGCTTTTATTCATGATATACAGAACGTTAAAAAAATAAAAAAAAAACAAAAAAACAAAATGGCGGCCGTTGCAGCTCCGCGAAAACAGGTCATCAAATCGCGGGAGGTAAACGGCTGACATCACTGCCCCCTCTTTGTTGATCTGAAACACAAATTCAAAGCATATTATCAATCTGTGACCCTTTGGTCATGGAATGACGGATGGGTTTTTCGTTTAGTACGAATTTCGGAAAATAGCGGCAATTAAAAATAAAATCGAATTTTCGCGTTATTTTTCGCATAAAAAGATAATTAATAAATGCAAAAATGTATCTATCGAAAAAACGATCCGTCATTCCGTGAAGACATATTTTCTGAGTATGCTCTCCAAATCTCAGGTCGATATGTTAATTACAGCGGTCAGGAGAATGTCAGCCATTTTTAAAAACGTGTTTTCGAGAAAAACGCGTTTAAAGTTTTGTAATGTGTTTACACAAATGTGTTTATAATTACCGCTAATCGGCAATGCCTGGTCCATAGAGGCATCCCTCCTCTTCTTCTAGCTGCTCATGTTGAGCCGCTAACATCTCCTAAAGTCTCCCTTAAGTACACATCTATTTGGCATGAATATCAAGCCGTTAGAATTTTTTTTTTCGATCTACAAAATCGCCGACTACTCGAAACTTCTCGAAACAGCTTTTTTCCAATTGGCGTGACAAACAACTTCAACAATTTTCACTCGATTTACTTCAAATTTAAAAGTTATGTTCCTAATTGCATTCCGCAAAGAAGTACGTACGGAATTTTTGATTAATCGAAAACTTTTCATTTTATGAGCAGTTTGTGAGCAGTTACAACGAAATTTTTCACTGAAAATTCATTTCTTAAGTTCAAATACCTACAACTTTTGAATAAAACAATATTTTTTAAATTCCGTACGTACTGCTCTAGGTATTCCAATGTAGATTGACGACAATTTTTGTTTTTCGTTCCAGGTAAAAAATTGTGGATGCTAAATGTCACGTCACGGAGCGCCTGAAACAGGGATAACAAAAGAAAAAATATTGTTAGTCGGCCATTTTGTACATCGAAAAAAATATGTATATTTTCTAAGAGCTTGATATTCATACTAAATAGATGTGTAATTAATTTTATGAGTGTTTCACTTTTTTTATACCCGTTACTGTTGCCTAACCCCTTAAACAATAACCGGAAAAATTGCGCTTTTCCTTAATTTTCCACGACGCGGAAATGTGTATCGCTTGTCGAGGTCCTTGCTAAACTAGGAAAGCCTATCGGCATCGTTTGCCAATCGCGTTACGAAGAATTCTTTTGTGGACAACGTGACATTGCGGCACGTGGTTGGCCCAACAACGCTAGGAATAAATTTTCGACATATTCAACGAAAACCCAAACGATTGTTTAAACACTCACACACCGAAGTACAGCATTTGTATTTTTTTTGCCGCCACGTCAATAAATTCTATCGTTCCGTCATTCAGTCGATTGAACTGTGCGCCGGATGTTCGACGGTTGTAAAAAAGAGTTCCAGTTGTCGCAGTAAATTTCACCAGGTAAAAATACGTGGCTGATTCGATAGATAAAAAGAATGCCAAAACTTTATACTTTGGGAGCTTCGTGTGTGGAGCTTTGACTATCGGAGTTTTTTCTAATACCGGTTTTATTACGATATTATCAATTTGTGATACCGGAATATAGGTGTTTCGATGTTTGGTGATTTTTCTGGGAAACCTTGATTAAAAACGTTAGAAGATCAAAAGTAAAGATGGAAGTTGTAAAAATAATAGCGTATAGCTAAGTGAAACCACGGTACTTATTGACCCTTTATTGACACACTTGTATTTGGCCACGATTTTGTCACACTGGGTCAATTTGACCCAGATAGTACATCATGCACCTGCCATTAAGGTAGATCGATCGCGCGCTCTTGATTTCTAAAGATTTCGTTCAAATTTTAACCAGACATTGCTCATATCATTATGCATGTTCGAGTGAAATTTTAGATCAGTCGACTATTTAGATTGTGAGATAATGGATTTTAAAATTACAACTTTTTGCACTGCAGGGTCTGTATTGAAATTTAGAGAGAATAATTTTACGTAAAACATATTTGTCACCTATAATGAGAAGACATATGGCAACACCGCATCGGTCCACGGGTCCAATGACGTAAATTTTCACGGCATACTTAAGGGGAGGTACCTGAGTAAACGACGAGAAAAACAGGTAAACTTCGGGAATTTTTATCTCAAAAACCAATGTTTCGATTGACCCGGGTTTTTTTTATTGGAAAATGTGTACATTGAGGTATGTTTAGGAATTTTTTAAAAATAAATTCGTTGACTGCAAGCGATTCAAACGCGATTATCTCGAAACATAGTTTTCAAAGTCGGTGCCAGATGTATTTCGAAAACGGCTTGTTCGATTTTCTCCAAATTTGGATACAATATTCTTCGATAGTTTTTCTCGTTCGCCACGTAGGGTGTTTTCATTTTATTGAACCATTGCTTTTTTATGCAATGTGTATGCAATCCAAAATCGTCGGAAATTGCGAACGAAAAACGAATGTTAAATTAAAACGGTCGCAATTCCGTCGAAAATGAAAATATCAAAAAATTCCACGTGGCGAACGAGAAAAACTATCGAAGAATATTGTATCCAAATTTGGACAAAATCGGACAAGCCATTTTCGAGATACATCTGGCACCAGCTTTGAAAACTATGTTTCGAGATAATCGCGTTTGAATCGCTTCCAGTCAACGAATTTATTTTAAAAAATTCCCAAACATATCTCGATGTACATATTTTCCGATAAAAAAAACCCGGATCCAATCGAAACGTCAGTTTTGGAGATAAAAATTCCCGAAGTTTACTAGTTTTTCTCGCCGTTTACTCAGGTACCTCCCCTTAAAATAATACTGCAACATAAATTGTTATTTGGAAGTAATTTCTAATCGAACAAATTGTTTAATTAGCTATGAATTAACCAACACTTTTATTTGTCAATGAAGATAACATAAACAATATGAAATATTAATATTTATAACGCAAATCTTTTTTTTTACGATAAAAGTTTTTAACTTTAGGAACACCATAATTATTGTTTTTGTCTCGAAATATCGAACAATACTGTTCTGCGGAGTTGCCATATGTCTTCTCATTATAGAGGACGAATATTTTTTACGGAGAATTATTCTGTCTTTACTGAACGTTTTTAGCAAAACTAAATAGTAAAGGCAATCCAAACTTTCTTTACTCTTTCCCTAACTAGTTAGCTATCTAAACATAATTTGTTTTTAAAATTTATAAACACAACAGAATGGTACGACGAATTATGTGGCCTGACTTTCGGTCAATGCAGACCCTGCAGTATTAAAAGTTTCAATGTCGAAATCCATTATCTCCCAATCTAAATATTCGACTGTTTTGAAATTTCACTCAAACATGCATAATGATATGAACAATGTCTGGTTAAAATTTGAACAAAATCTCTAGAAATCAAGTGTGCGCGCTCGTTCTACCTTAACAATCCTTCGGTCGGTTTTTTAACTCCTAAAAATCCGGGCTACACTTTTAACATTTTTTGATGTCAGCATAATTTAAATTTGGAAAATGTCAAATTTAATAGCTGCTCAAAATTGTTGAAAAATTCAGTTTTGCGAAGGTCAGGATTTAATTTTTAATTCGTCCGGGTCAAACTGACCCAGTGTGCCAACGTAGGGTTAAAAATCACAGTGTTTTGTTGAGTCCATCATTTATCATTCATGTATGAGTATGTATAAGCATACTCTGCTATGTTCCTAAATATATTCAACACAACATAAAATATATAAACGAAAATTGAGAAATTTTATGCAAGACAAATAAGTATCATACAAGTAAAATTAAAATCAGGACGTTTTATGCCAGTCAGCTTAATAGTAGCTACCAGAATGCAAACAAACGGTATAGCTTCATCAACGGGATCGACATTGTTGAAACAATGATCGCAATAAAGCAGGGGGCTTCTAAAGTTGCCCTCCAGGAAAGTAGGTAATAATATTTTAAGGCTGTTGAACGTAAAAAAACGAGTAATGGTAACTTAAATGGCAATAATAACAATTATAATTATATTTTCATCTTTTTAAGGCCTCAGGCCACTCTAGAGCCCGAAGAAATAGGCTTTTTGAGGATTTTTTTCAGAAAAACTCCAAAATAAATCGAGATTACAAAAAAGGTGTCTATCATACATATTAGTGACTATATACAATAATTTTTTTGAAGCGATTAATTTCAAAATGGCGGCTGTGCAGCGTTTATCTCAAAACTGCATTTTTTACGTTGGCCGGAAATATAACTCAGACAATTTCCAACCGATTCACTTGAAATGTTGGATATATCTTGGAAAATACATTGTCTATGGAAGTACGTAGGATTTTTTTTACATTGCATAGTTCATTTGTTATTAACAATTATCTGACGATTTTATAGGCAAACTTTTGGAAAGTAAAAAATTTAGTCAGATAATTGTTAATAACAAATTAACTCTGCAATATAAAAAAATCCTACGTACTTCCGTAGACAATGTATTTTTCATGATATATTCAAAATTTCAAGTGAATCGGTTGAAAATTATCTGAGTTACGTTTCCGGCCAACTTAAAAAATGCAGTTTTGAGATAAACGCTGCACAGATGCCATTTTGAAAATAATCGCTGCAAAAAAATTATTGTATACAGTCACTGATATGTATGATAAACACCCTTTTTGTAATCTCGATTTATTTTGTAGTTTTTCTAAAAAAAAATCCCAAAAAGCCTATTTTTTCGGCTTCTAGAGTGGCCTAACCCCTTATCTCTGATATCGAAATACCGGTATTATTCGAGTCCAATATAGGTATTCAATATCGGATTTTTGGTCGGATATACGGTTTTTCGATATTATCGAAAATAATATCGAAAAACCGGAATCCATGCTCTAATCGTCAGTCCTGATGCGGGTAAATGCGAGAAAACCGTGCTTACTATTTTAGAGAGATGTTCGTCGATATGAAGAGAATAGCGATCGTGCCACTCCTTGTAGCCTTCGCACTGGCAAGTGTTCTCGTGCATCCTACCATAGCCTCGGTTCGTTACAATTTTTTTACATTTCTATTATATCACCTGAAATCAAATCACTGACTCACATTGAAAAACGAAAGCAATACATTTACGGCAGGAGATACCTTTAAGCGGGAAAAACATTGCTGATTTTCATAATTTTTTTTAGAAGTTAAGATCTCTTCACCATTTTTTAGACTCAGGGTATGTTTCATTACTACTTTTGGCTGTTGGGTGATATTTCTTTTTATTTTTATTTATCTTTAAAAATGGCGGACGTATGGTCTAAACGGGTTGCGGCGGATGTTGTGAGACGGCGTGACACGTAGCGTCGGGGGGATTAGTCTGAAAAAAAACCAACGAAGATTTTTCTTTCATTAACACTGACTCGCAGAATATGAACCAAGCAAAAGTGAGAAATGTTGAAAAACGATGAAACGGTATGATTTGAAACAAAATGATTGAATTTTCCGAAAAAAGGCTACATTTTGCAATTGAAAAACACTCTTTTTTAAATTTTCAAAAACATTTAGGGTTGTGTTTTAGACAATGAGGTTAGAAAGATTTATACTGCATTTAATCAGAATCGGTCGATTAGTTTTTTAGCTGTACGTCACGCCAGTTTTGAAAATTCAGTTTAGATGACCATGTCGTACCGTAACACGTGGTAACTTTGAACAGGTTTCGAAAGTTTTTTGTAGGTCACCTTTTTAATCCCAAATTCCAACTTTTTTTGCTCCAATAGAACAATGCGTCTTTTGGCTGTCAAATGTATAAGAAAGTCAAGCCCCGCCGGCTCCCCCACAGTTTTATTTTATTTTTTCAAAAGTGTCACGGATACCTGGAGTGTGGGGTTTCTTTGACAAGGAATTGAAATGCAACTTATGTCAAAGAGGTCAAATTCAGGTAGTACGTGCACGAACCTCCTCGGTAGAAAAAAATGATTTTTTTGTATGCTGTAGTAGAGACATAAAAAATTACGTCCGCTAAAACTCTGCAGGCCTTACCGGCTGAATGCAATAGTAATTAATTCACGATGTCAATGCATTCAACCCGCACCATATAGGGAATCCGTGCGGATCGAACTTTGGAACGGAAATAATAATAGTTTCCGATTAGATCAGAGCTATGCGAAAAGCGACGAATAACAAGGAAACTTTCGCGGTCACGTATGTTCCATAAAAAATATAGGTTACGGGACATTTTGAGCAGATATCATCGATTCAATCGACTCATTTTTGCGTTCGCTAGCCGCGTCTCCCCCATGGAAATTTATGTATGTAAAATATATGCGGAAAATATATGCTACATATATATATATATATATCGGTCGCATATATAGTGACGAAAAATAGAATAATACGTGTATATTCAGTATATATGCCCCAAATATATGACCCATATATGGCCCATATATTTTCGATATATTTTTCTGGCCAAAAAAATATACGCCACGTATAAACACTATATATGATGCATATATGAGGCATATACGACGCATATATTTTCGATATATTTTCAATATATTTTTTTGTCAGAAAAATATATCAAAAATGTATGCGTCATATATGACTCATGTATGTGTCATTTATGCATCATATATGACGCATACATTTTTGATACATATTCCTGACAAGAAATATATGCTGTGTATAAACACTATCACAGTTAAACTTAACAAAACTTAAAACTTAAACTTAAAAAAACTTAACTTACAGTTAAAGTACACTATTACATACAAGCAAATATATACATATATGCAGATATGCGGCGCATATCTGTATATATGTGGCATATATGTACCATTTATTCAGTATATATGTGGAATGTATGCAGTGTGTATGCAACATATATGCTAAATGTATGTGGTATATATGCAGGGTAAATGCTACATATATCATTGATATATGAAACATTGATATACAGTAATACCACGCATATACATCTCATGTATAAAAACGTTACGAAAATTAGGATTTGGCACATATATTTTCAATATATGGCATACATTTCACATGTATTACAATTATTAATAAAATAAATTTGCAATATATTTTTGCGTATATAAATTTCCATGGGGGCTGCCATCTCTCTTGTTGCAATATGCACATTACACATATACTACAACACACGATTACACATACGGTTAACAAAAATATGCTTGACAAGTATCGAAAGCACCTGAATACACCGTTGCCACGGATATTGCCACAATTATGAAATGACGGCCTGTGACAACTCAAGTCAAATCTGATTGCGATTTTACTTCACTTCCCAAACTACAATACAAATAGTTATCACATGCACTTCTCAAATAATGATTTTCTGTATCATGTTCATTATTATACCCAAATACATTACATTTTGCTTTTTTCAGATTCGTTCATTTATAAATTTGCTATAAATGAATCATTTTATACTTGACGTCATTTTGGAAAGAAAAATTAATATTTTATGCATTATAGATGGAATTAAATGAAAAACAACGATCCTTTCAATCAAATTGTCATCTTTATTAAGGGAGGACACTACTGTGACAGGCCGAAAAAAGCTAGCTTTTACCGATTTTTTTTTCTGCTGTATTATTTCTTTGGGACTTGGAAAAAAGGTGTGTTATTAACCATACATTGAACTTATTTCGTGTCCATCTTTATTTTTATAAGATAAACACGGAAATTAAAAAAAATTGACAAAAAAAACACGAAAATTAAATTTAAAAAAAGCGCGAAAAAAATGGTTTTCTCAGAACCATGTTTTTGAAATCGGCACGCAGCAGAGCGCGAACAATTTTCATTCGATCGAATTGAAATTTTAACTGTAGCTTCTCAGATTGCTTTAACAGTGAAGCACGAGCGCTTTTTCGACTAATGGAAAATTGTACAAAATATATCACTTTTGATATGAAAATTATGGTCGAAAAAACAAACTTTTTTTCGAACTCGTCTCTATTTTTTTTTATTGTTTTGTACTTTCCCCTCGCACTTGACTGCTAAAGCGAATGTTATTAATAAAAATATCTCACTCTTAGTTCCGGGATTAAATTTACGACAGTTGTACTGCGTGCCGCGGAGAGGGTTGGCTGAAAACCAATAGGGCTATAGCGACTCGTGCGCCGCCATTTTGTATTCTTTTGACAAATACATTTTTTTCATACTTGAATATATACTTTATAAAACCTAAGAGTTCTTTTGACCATGTATTTTATTCGTTTCTTTAAAGAAAATTCCGAAGAAAACGGTCGAAAATGGGGAGTTACAGTGGTGTCCTTCCTTAAGGAAACAATTTACATAAAAATATCAAGTACTTAGGGTACTTTCATACGCACTTAAGGAGTTTCGACACCAAAATCGAAATGCTTGTAGACGATTGAAATTCATATCACTGTTAAAAAATTAATCCGTTTCACCGAATAGTTTCGGAGATTTTTAAGGTTCAAGCTGAATCTTCATCCATTTGGCAATACACGTGACACTTCGTAATCACTATAGACCAGGCAATAAGCATGAAAGTAAGCAGTTTTTAGACATATATACGCAAAATTGACCTAAGGGTAATTGTATATCACTGAATAGAATGGCGATAATAATTTCGAAATCAAACCCCGAGAAAATGTTAAAAAATGTTTAAAAGCGTTTAAAAACCGTTTAATTCGGAACCTAATAATTTTATCGAAAAATATGTCAAACAAAAGTTGTTTGGGACATAAAAGTACGTAAAAAAGTGTTGAACGTTCATTGTCGTATCTTCAAAAATAAGGGAGAAAAAAATGGAAAATAAAAAAATATCAAATTCGTAAATATCTCGGTTTTTTTAAAAGACACGTTGCTTTAGTAAGAGTTAATCTAACTTTCTGGAGATTTTTTAATTTTCATTTATTGTATAAGTATTCAAAAATGACGACTGAACATTGACAAAATTACTGGTTGAGGATCACTGTCAGGAAGAGACGCACTATATGGCTATGGCCGTATGCGCATGCGCGCAAAGTGCTCCAACGAGTACCTTGTGTTCCTTACACTCCCAGTGGTGCTTCGGCTGCAAAGCGATTTTGTCTTGCACACAAATTTTCAATCGTTTTTTTCTCCCCCACTTTTTGAAGATACGAAGACGAACATTCAATACCTTTTTACGTACTGTTATGTCCTAAACAACTTTCGTTTGACCTATTTTTCGATAAAATTATTAGGATGCGTATTAAACGGTTTTTAAACATTTCTAAACATTTACCCGAGGGTTGATTGCAAAAAGATCGCCGTTTTTTTTCATCACATTCCAAGAAAGTTTATCACATTTGGAAAAGCTATATATACATCACTTATTAACAAAGTGGAGAAACCGCTCAATTTTTTAACACGGCATTCCTAACACTAATCGCAGTTCGTTCAGTTTTTCAAATGGAAATCGAACCATTATTTTAACCCCCACAGCCCTATAACTAATGATTTTGAAGGTTCAGCTTGAACCTTGAAAATCTCCGAAACTATGTGGTAAAACAAGAATTAGGGAATTTTGCGTTACGTAATTTGTGTACGCCCCCTTAATACATTCTAAATTAATTTCTCGGTGACAGGGATTTCAATCGTCTACAAGCATTTCGATTTTGGGTTGGGTTGGGTGAACCTCCTTAATCAGTCGTATAATTACCATTGAGATATAAATCAACTTGAGCAACATTACAATCAACTTTAGCAACATTATAATAAACTTGAACAACATATTGTTGTTCAAGTTTATTTATTTATAGTTTATCGTTAATTTATTTATTTATATTTATTGTTTATACGTTGTTCAAGTTTATTTATTAATTTTATTTATTTATTTATTCAAGTTTAAGCTTGAACAACAAATTGTTGTTCAAGTTCCGTTTTTCCTCGCCTGAAGGTATTTCGCCCCGTAAGTGTAAAGCTAAGTTGGTATCCTTCAACAGTGATCGGCGAAGCGAGCTCAGCCGTTCTCGAAAAAAGAATCAAGAATGATCACTCCGGCTGTATTTTAGTATTCGCAATTGAACTGGTTGAATTATTGTGCAGCACTGCAGAGCTGTGTCGGAAGTGCACCTCCATGGCAAAAGTGACGGATTAATTCGTTATTTGGAAACGGTCCAATCATCGGTACCTCCGGTCGTTCAACTTATCATGCCTTTCGAATTTCTAACCTCAAAACCGGTTTCCTACGCTGCTCTGGCATTTCGCGCGGAAGATGTTAACAAAAGGTGTTTTACGAAAAAACAGGCGGTAAGCATCTTTAAGGGTCACACGTCCGATGTTTGAAATATTGAAGAATTAACACGACAGTGACGTTCGCATTGTCACTCAATCATTATTGTATTTCAACAGCTGTTCCTCAATTTGATGTTTCGAAAATATAAAATGGCGGTTCAAGTTCTCAATGAATTTTCAAATTTCTAGCTGATTTTTTAAATTTGGTTTGATTTTTAAAACACGTACATCGAAATGTAGCAGCGTCAAAAAAATCCCAGAATATGTTCCGTCACACAAATACAGTTCATTCTCTGAGGTCCAATACCAAAAACTTATGTTTTTGAAGTTTGCGTCGTTCGAATGGACCAAAGACTCTATCTTATTTTTTCCATTTCACTCTTTCTTTTATTATCCAGAGTCTTTCGTATTTTGCAGCTTTAGATTTTTTATCTCCAGTGAGGATAAAAAAAAACGTTTGAATATTGTTCGTAGTCTGAGCAGGTGTAAAAAAATAATTCTGGGAAATTGGAAAATAATGAATTTTCATTGCGTTCCAGCGATGCCAAATTTAACATCGTGAAATCTTTTGATATGCATTTTTTTGGTCACGGTGCTCCAATAATTCCCGTATAGATTTTCAATTGGTCCCTTCACTCGAGCCTTTGTAAACTTCTGTATTTGGCTTCTTGCATTGTCTTTGCCGATATCAATTGTTTTCCTTACTGACGTAATTAAACATTGAAGATAAATGGAATGATTGCTTATTCTCGTCTTCATTTATTTGTTTTCCAATACCAAACAAGGTGGCAAAGACGCTTTCATTCCAACAAGTCAGAGTTTCCAATGTTAATTCTACCCTCGTCGCATGGATGACACCTGCGTCACTATCGCCTGGCAGCGTCCACAACATTGTGGGCTACAACGTCGCAGTTTATCGTTTCAATGAGTTGACCGAGTTTCTGTGGACGAATTTTCTACAAAATTACAATGACTATAGGCCTATCGGGTGTGGTATGATGTGAGTATATATATATACATGTATATTAAACTGCTACTTTCAAAAAAAAAATCTTTAAATGCAGAGCCGGATTTATACTTTTCTTAAGGGGTTGTATACAGTCAGGAGGCCCAAAAAGATCGATTTTTCAGGATTTTTTCTTGAGAAGATCTTTAAATCTATTAACGTAAAAATATGTACACATATTATGGTAACTTTTAATTGTATTTTAACATTTTTTATTTGTAAAAATAATTATTTTGTAAGCTGCCATAGCTCCGGGAGCACCTCTGAAAAAGGCGTCTTCCGGTGAGCACGATATCTCTGGACTGGATCATCTACAATGAGAAAAGCAAAAATATTTTGTTAATATAATGGATTATCTTGTAATTGATCGAAGGAATAAGCAAAATAATAATTTTTGACAAAATGGCGGCTTCTCAAAGATAAATCGATTTTTGACAAAAATTTAGGCCTGAAATTGTTTATAAAATGGAAAATATTTAGCGGTGAGAAAACCTTCGATTAATTACTAAAGAATATACTTTAAAAGATTGTGTTAAAATTTTAGACTGATCGGTTCAGCCGTTTCCGAGAAATCCGGCTCACCGACATTAAAAACACAGTTTTGAGAAAAACGCGTCTAAAGTGTCAAAAGCACTTTCGAACGCTCTGACACGTCATTACAAGTGTGCGTGTAACTTCGAGAATATTCGCCGGATTGACAAGACATTTTCCGTGTGTGTACTTAAATATATGTACATTACGAAAATGAAATAATAAAAAACCGATTTTTCGAAAATTTGAACTGTATATAACCTTTTAAGTAGAGGCCACTTGTCTTTGTGCCAGCCCTTCTATATTAATCACTTGTATTTACATATAGGCATTTTTAGGTGCCTCTAAAATGCGCCGCCCCCTAAAGTCTACCGCCTCTAGGTAACTGCCTATACGGTCTGTTGGCAAATCCAGAACTGTTTTAACCGAGCACCATAGTACGAATTTATTGTCCATTCGAGTTTCCGCGCACTGAGAAAAAAGCCCATGGTTTTTCCAAAAAATGCCGATGGTAAAAGAGAGAATAGTAAAATTCCCCATAGTTTATTGACATCGCAAGCATAATATGGTTAACACAACGACAAGCAAAAAGTATATCTAAACATGCGATTTGGGTGGCGTCTCCGACTATCTATTATCCCCGAAATAATTATTAACTATTGTAAAAGGCTTAAAAATTCCCCGAAATAATTATGAACTATTGTAAAAGGCTTACTGTGGGTTAGGTTTTGTTCAGTCAAACTTCTGCTATTCTAGTCAAGTTTGTACAATCCATATGGTTAACATTGTCGTTCGTCGAGTATAGTTTGCTACGGTAACGGTACCGATGCTCGGACGGGTCCCTCTGTTCGGACAGTAGTTCGAGAATTTCACTATATTAGCTATATAATTGATAGGTAACGAAGAGTGACGCTTGCATTCTATTCGGCCCTAAATTATTAATTGATTATTGGAAAATTGTACACTAATAATGAATTTGAGTGGTAAAATTGACGAGTTATGTTATTGAGCCCGCGTCAGTCATGTCGTGAATGCACTTTTCTAAACCGAAGAGCTAAGACGTTGCGATAATTTGTAACAGTAATAGAGGTCTATTTTTTTAAATCGATTTCTCGACTAGACTTATGATCAATCGAAAGCGAATCGAACCGACTTTTCGAATGGTATTGAAGTTTGCACCGTTGGAATGCAATGAAATTTTATTTCTTCATATTGACGTATTTTTTTTTAGCACATTTAGACTACGCACCAATCGAAACATTTTCAAGAATACTTATTAATAATTTGTAACCAACAACAGCACAAAATAGATGTGAGGTTACAATAAAAATAAAGAAATGAGAAAATCAAGAGGATTTTTCGTTGCATTCCGACCATGCAAAATTCAGCACCATCTTTTCGACACCGTCGTTACATTTTGGTTTGGATAAGGTTTTGTAAAATAAATTTAGCGTCTCATTATTCATTGGGACATCTATCCCACGCATTCTGTCGAATCTCATGTCTCATTGCTGGTACGAGAGAACGTAACCGCAGAGACCGAATCGCCGGACGCCAAGCGTTGACAGTTACTGTGTACCTCGCGATCAATGATTTATTAAGCTTAGTTTGTGATTATGAAAAAAGCACCCTGGCAGTTTGCCTAGCCGTTCATTCATACCGGTTTTATAACCAAACAACTAACCGTTGTATTTGGACAAAATTCTGCCGACTTTCTAACCGTGTTTTCAACCACTACCCGTGATTTGCTCAAGTCAGAAAGATGGTTAGAAAGTTGGTTCGAAATTCGAATTACAACCCTGCCGAAAAGCAACCACTTGTAACCAGATTTATAACCGTATTTATAACCACTATCCGTGATTTGCTCAAGTTAGAAAGATGGCTGGAAATTTGAAATACAACCTTGCCGAAAAGCAACCACTCGTAACCAAATTTGCAACTGTATCTATAACCACTATTCGCTTTCTCACTTAAGCGAATCATGAATAGTGGTTATAAATACGGTTATAATTTTGGTTACGAGTGGTTACGTTTCGGCTGGGTTATATTTCAAATTTCCAACCATCTTTCTAACTTGAGCACAGCACAGATAGTGGTTATAAATACGGTTAAAAATTCGGTTACAAGTGGTTGCTCTTCGGCGAAGCTCTAATTCGAATTACAAACCAATGTTCTAACCATCTTTCTGACTTGAGCAAATCACGGGTAGTGGCCAGAAACACGGCTAGAAAGTCGGCAGAATTTTGTCCAATTCCAACTATCCGAAAAATCTAACCGTTATCCAGTGGTTATGTAAACTGCCAGGGAAGTGAAGAAAAAGATAAAATCAATTGGTCAGTACATGTGTTCCATATTTAGATAATATAATAGGTAACGTAGCTAGTCGCGACGCACACAAAGTTTGTGGTTATGTGGTTATAGGGACGTGTCCCATAATTGGCACATGATAGTGCCCGAACATAGTTACGTAACACTAACAGCTGTCCGAAAATTGGTACATTTCGTACTATTGAACATTTTAATGTATGAAAATACAAATATTTAACTTTCCGGCAGTTATTGTATGTGTTTTGAAAACTAGAACTTACGAGCTTGACGTGAGTTCCGGTCATTTTCATTTTAAACGGTCCATAAATGAATGATAAACCCTATAATCTAAGGATGCTCTTAACCGTCCGAGCATTGGTACCGTTACCATAGTAGGCTGTATGAAAAATGACTATTCGAAAAAAATTATGGTGTACACTTATAGCGAAGACGTAAATCATTTGTAGTTGGAGCAACCGCGGCCCAGTAGTTTTAAAGCGTTACCCCCACTTGTAGCACAAAAAAGGCCTTTTTCATGAATTTTTTAAAAGAAAACTACAATAGTTTTTTAATCGATCAATATACCTTCTTAAAGAACACGTTTGAAGAACTTTCAGTAATTTTTTTATTGAAAACTATTACATTGTTTAGTGGCAAATGGCCGTCAATGAAATAATGTTTTTATATACACGGTTTGCGGTGACCAACATTGCGGCGAAGTGGATCATCTGAAAAAAAAATGCGGATGGATTTAGTCAAATATAAGTATAAACTAGTCTTTAATCGAAGGATTTTAAAAAATATTCATTTTTCACAAAGTGGCGGACAGTCAAAGTTAATGGTTCGATTTTAACGAAAAAAAACGGCCGTTTTTTGGCTATAAAACGGCCATTTTTTTTTCGAAAAAAAAATCGAACTATTAAAGACTACATTTTTATGTATTTCAACGCGGATTCTTCTCTTTCAACGCTCATATCTCAGTCAATTTTGTTCGGATCGACTTGAAATTGTCAGGACATATTCTCAGATACTTATACTTCAAAAAAATCGATTTTTTCAAAATCGCAAGTGGGGGTAACCCCTTAAGGGGGGATTGTCTTTTTTTCGCAAAATTTACCGCTTTTTGGGAATTTTTTTGTGAAGAAAGTATACAACGGAAAACTTGTGAAACTTGGCATATAGTTTTATTGATCTGTTTACTACATACAAAAAATTTTTTTAACAATTTCATCAAAAAATCCGCCTCCCACCCCCCCTCGACGCGCGATGGTCCTTTTTTGATGGTGTGCACGATTACAGCCTTCACGTTCATCCTGCAACAAAAACCCAAAAAGCATTTTACTTTAGACACATATAGCTATCGTTCGATGAAGGGAAAAAAAAATTGACGATTTGGTGACGTTTTGAACTTGAAGTATCGATTTTTCGAAAAAAATTGATCGATTTTTTGTTATAAATAAAAAACTATTAAACGTATTGCTTTTTTGCTTCATCAAACGATAAAAGGATGTCAGCTGAGCATTCTGTCCAAATTTGAAGGCAATCGGTTGAATGGTTTTTGAGAAATCGTGCACACCATCAAAAAAGGACCATCGCGCGTCGAGGGGGGTGGGAGGCGGATTTTTTGATGAAACTGTTTAAAAATTTGTTTGTATGTAGTAAACAGATCAATAAAACTATATGCCAAGTTTCACAAGTTTTCCGTTGTATACTTTCTTCACAAAAAAATTCCCAAAAAGCGGTAAGTTTTGCGAAAAAAAGACAATCCCCCCTTAAGAACTACGCGCGGCTCACGAATTGTTGCGTAGTATGTTTGTGGCAGTGCAAAAAAAGCAGAGGGTAAGTCAGCAAAGCGTACGCACTTTATAAACTTTTATTTCTAGCAAAGTCAATTATGATAATACATTTTGTACTTCTTACTTAAATTAAGCTTTGGTCATTTGGGAACATTATTTTAAATATAAATGTTAAGTAACAATCTCGAAGATATTTTTTAAAAGGCTTAAACTTAGAACTCGTCCTGTGCGCACTCTTAGAAAGGTGTCAAAAGTTTCTACAGTCATTTACACACTCAAAGTGGGTAAAAACAACACCCTTATTTATGCAGTACTATACCACCGACGCTGCTTACGAAAACAAGCACGTTTGATATCACCGCGAAAACTAGCATGTTTTGGCTTCCGACGCGAAAACTAGCAAGTTTCGGTTTTCGCCACGAAAACTGGCGCCTTTCGACATTTAAGGAGGTACGGTGATTGGAGCGAGTTCAAGATAAAAGCCCGATTTTTTTTTATAGCATTGTCGAGACCTTCGTCCATGCGTATGCGGAGTTTCCACGAGATTTACCGTACACTTTCCGAGTTATTAATTGTTAAAGTTGGTGAATTAGTCACGCGTAGACGACAAAATGTGCCTGTCCTCTCATATATCGATTTTTTTGTGCTACTTGGAGCCAAGAAACACGTAAAAAAAACTGATGGTTGCGTTCGTTGAATCTTTGTGATCGGTAAGGCACCTTGAATTGGAAAGCTCACCGCAGAAATAAGCAATAAATTTAGAAATAAAGTCGCAAAAACCGAAGTTTTCGGAGAGCGAGACTTCTCGTGACGTAACAGCAGCCATCTTGCTCGACGTGTGGCAACGCCGGATACCCGCGCAAATTTGATTCGTCTATCGGATATTTTCAACGCGAATTAAATTTATGATTGTGCGAAGCCGTACATTTTTTAATGGATTATAAAGGGCCTTTCGTCGATATTTACTTGAAGTTCTTTTGCGTACAGCAAAGGCATCTCAATTTTTCTGGCGACATGTACCTATATAACGCATCTATATATAAATTCAGCATGGGAGAACCGTCATATAAAATAAACGTTCCTTTTTATACCTGCAAATATTGTGAAAATTGGGAAAGGGAAAAATAACATAACAATCGATGAAATATGTTTTGATTTTGGACAGATTGGACATTGGCCATTGAGGTTAACTTCAACGCGACGTTTTTTTATTTGCAATCGCAATATTATCTTTTCATTTTATGATTCTTGTCCGTCAGAATCTACATTTGTCTCTAAACTGGACTTCAGGTACAATCCCGTTACTATTTTGATAAACTTCCACAGTATTTTCATTCTCCATGTTAACCGGCTACAAAAAATAATAAGCCGGGCGCGTGGAACCGATGACAGCCACCTAAAATGCGACGATGCTAAACGTCAACGATATGGCGTACTACAGAAGTCGAGTAGTAGATTATTAAGGTTGTTTCCATATTATAAAAATAATAGGAAACTCGAAATTCAATACTTAAAAAATATTTCTCGAAAAATAGGCCATATACATATATCTAAAACGTGGCGGTATTGCGGCGTAAAATAGACTCTAAGTTTACTAGCATGGTCATCGCTGTACCTTCTCAATGCGGAAGCTAGCGCGCTTCGGCTTTCACCACGAAGAGAAGCAGATTTCGATATTCACCGCGAAAATTAACATGTTTCAGTAACACTGCAATTGTTTCCGATTTTCCTTCCTGCTTTTTTACGCCTTGCCTCTATTTTTTGGTCCAATTCCTTTGACCGCATTCGGAAATTTAGGATTCTTTAGACCTCTCAAGAATTTCAATTCGACTTCAATTAAAATTGCAAGTATTCGGGAAATATCCATTCAGCCTTATGTCGATACAATGCACGTTAAATATGATTTTGACCAAGAAGGACGAGAGATGAAAATCTTAAAAAAACTAAAACATGGATGATGTTCGAATCTTCCAATTAAAACAGACGTCAGATAAAAAAATGCCCCTTGCACAAAAAAAAAAAGAATTGACAGGCCATGCTTGACAGATGTTTAATTCCAATCGAACATCAGCAAGAGTTTTCAAACATATTCGACGATAAGCATCTCTTAGACTACAGTAAATTTGTTGAATGATATTTTCAATAACGTTATTTTTTAATGGGAAATCACAAAAAATATTTCATCATTTTTACAATTTCGATATTATTTTTTTATAAAAATTACTACTATCGATTTGAATTGATAATTATTATCAAAATGTTAATAAAATCAACGAGTATAACATTAAAATACCATTACGCAAAAAATTGTCATATCAAAAAAAAAAAAAAATACTAATGGTTTATTTTTCCAGATTTTTACCTGAGCACGAAGGACTTTAAATTCTCACCGAAACTTTTTTTGGTTAGATTGTACGAGCGATGAGATCCTTGAGGTTTTAAACTTACTCCTTTTGCACTAGTTTTTTACAGTAAAAATCAAACAAGCTAGTTTTCGCGGTGACAGCCAAAACATGCTAGTTTCCGCGACGGAAGCCGAAACATGCTGGTTTTCGCGGTGAATGTGGAAACGTGCCAGTTTCCGTGGCGAAAGCATAATTTTAATATCTCGTACCGTCAAAACGTTATCGACGAAACACGAAAAACATCCCCATTTTTGAGGGTGCGTTTCAGCCCTTAAAACCGTTTTTCCGCCGATAAAAACAAATACGTATCGCTTACTTTTCGGTGCTTCATAACATATCCAAGTTTCAACAAAATCGAAGGGTGTCACCTGAGGGATGTTCCTTGTTAGTGATTTGTGTACATCGGAAATAAAATTAGGAGAAAAAATACGTCGATTAGGGAATTGAACACAAAATACTGTAAGTGTAAGCTCAGAACGAATCCACTTGGCAAAATCGCCTCTGTGTCCGTATTGAACGGAATGTCATTCATTTTCATCAGAATCACTTAAATTTTGCAAGTGTTCAGTTTACATTTTAACTTAAAACTGACGAAGCGTTAATTAGTTATCTTTCATCGTGTAGAACATGTACTTGTATTTCTTTCGTGAATAAATTAAATATTGTTTACGAAACATGGAATAAATACGAGTCGTGAGGTTAGGGTTATGCGTTGTATGGTAGAACGAGAGACAGAATGCTACTCTGTATTGTGTTCTGTCTTCGTTGCACAGCATACCTATCTATCACCACGCACCTCGCGGCCGAGATCGGAATGAATAGAACGACCATTAAGCGGACGTACCCCCACCATCGTCGTTCCCAGAGCTGTATGTAAAACGGTGCTCTGACCACTGAGCTACGCCAGTACCCTTACTACCTTTCTCGAATATTCTCGATATTTGTAACGCAACGCTACAGGCTATACAATATTATTGTTTCCTCAAGGAGATAAAAAATATAGTAGAAAACACCATACATCTCGCTCAGTGCGATATTAAAGTATTTTCTTGTGATTGGCTTTACTGTCACAACCGATAAATCGTCTCAAATATCGTACATCTTCAAGCATCAATAATATATCACCGGAATGCAGAAAAGAGTAGAGCCCATGTAGAGATTTACCGTTGGGCCTGGGACGGGCCTTCACAGTTAGTCTTTTTAGAATATTGGGCCGTGAGTATTTACCAATGAGGTGCCTTTGTAGAAATGATAAGAACCGCCCGATATCGGCCAACAGAGCCAACAATTATTGGGCCACTGATTTAATTCATTGTGGCGCCAATGTTGGTGATTGCACTTGGCCCTATGTGGGCCCTCTTAAAGGGCCTATGTAGAAATTGACCACTGGCTCTATGATGGGCCTTCACAGTTGGTCTATCTACAAGTTAGTCTATCTAGAATATTGGGCCGTGGGTTTGATTGGGTGCGTGATAAATATTCAACCTATATCGGGCCAAGATTGGCCCGAGATTGGTCCTTATGGATACATATTTCATGGCATAACCTTGAAATAAATGATGATTTGCGTAGATGACAGGTTTCAAAATTGGCATATTTTACTTACTTATGTTGGTTATTTACAAATGCTAATAATAGGCCAAGACTTGATTACAAAAACTGAACTACAGAATGTAGACGATTAATATATGACGTGCCAGTTATTTGCTTATTCTGGCACAATATACAGATAATGAATAACCCAAGGCTTAAATAAAATAAAAGCAGGTATGGTCTGACCCACTTAGCCAATAAAGGATTAATTAATTGTAATTTCCAGTATTTTAGCATTGCCAGTTTTAAAATTGGCAAATTTCGATGAACTTTCACGGCTGTTTATTGGTTTTAACAGATGGGCCCGGATAGGTTTCAGTAATGGGCTGATATTGTGCCAGTTCTCAATTTGTAACGGAACAATAATGGGCCAATGTAATTGGCAGTACTTCAGCATCACCAGTTTAAAAATTGGCAAATATTGTGTACCTATCAAGACTGTTTGATGAATTTAAAAGATGGGCTATGATGGGTTTTAACTATGGGCCGATATTGTGTCGGTTTTCAATTTAGAACGCGACAATAATGAGCCAATGTAATAGCCAGTATTTTAGGATTGCCGGCTTAAGGATTGGCAAATTTAGTTTGACTATCACTGCTGTTTATTGGTTTTGAAAGATGGGCCAGGATAATCTTTAGTAATGGGCCGATATTGTGCCGGTTCTCAATTCATAACGGGACAATAATGGGCCAATGTAATTGCTTATATTTTGAATTGGCAAATATAGTTCAACCATCACGGCTATTTATTGGTTTTAAACGATGGGCCGATATTGTGCCGGTTTTCAATTTATAACGGAACAATATTGGGCCAATGGAATTGTCAGTATTTTAGTATCCCCAGTTTTTAAATTGGCAAATTTAGTTTAACTATTACGGCTGTTTATTAGTTTTTAAAGATGGGCCAGGACAGGCTTTAGGGATGGGCCGATATTGTACCAGTTTTCAGTTTCGAGCGGAACATTAATGGGCCAATATTATTTCTCTTTTGTTGGCTTATACGATGGTCCCAATATTGGCCTGATCGTAACATTGGGCAACTCATGGCAACCTCTACATGGGAGATTCGTTCCCGTTATTACGCTGAGATGATTCTTGTCGTTGGGCACCTGTGTATTGAACTTACTCTACTTTTCCGCTCTCCTATTCAATCGTAAAAATAAGATGTCCATGTATATTCTCGATTCGACTATATTTATCGTTCTACATGCTCGAATGTATCTTTTTCGCAGCCGTTACGCGGATTGCAGCGACAAAATCACTCCGACAGTTCCGTCGAGGATACAATCAACAGTCGCTCGGCCGGCCTGGATGCGGGCCTCGACGCCGGCATCGCTACTTCAACCAGTTTGGGCGCACGTACCGTCTGATGAACCATCCTTGGAGCTAGAATCGGCAGATGAACCAAATTTGACGTCAGCAGAGGAAAATGAACCGGCAGATAAACCAAATTTGATGCTAGCACCGAAAAATGAGCCAATCCCGGAGCCAAAGCCGACAGATAAACCAAGCTCAATGGCGAAGTCAATACCCAGTCAAAACAAGTCGCAGAGGAGGGGGTCATCCGAACGAAGGGGGCCGAAGGGAAACTGGCTATCTAACCGATTGAGTGCGTGGACAAGCACGGCATTGAGTAACATTCATTCGGGGATTAGTGGGATAACTCAACGAGTGAAATCGGAAGTAAATGAGATATCTGAACGAGCAAAGTACGGTATGAAAAGGTTATCTAAACGAATCAGCAAGAGAATTGAACCAACAAAGGCGGAGATATCAGCGATACCTAGACAAATAAAGTCGAATTTGAAATCGTTCGCTGGACGAGTAAAGTCGGAAATTAAGTCGATGGCTAAAAAATTGGGATGAGATCGTCAACTGGATGAACTTAGTCGTGAATTCGGCGGATACTTAGACGAATGCGGACGTGTAAAAGATCGATAACTCGATCGTCGAAGTGTAAAAAAAAGGAACAGAGATAAATTAGCATTTTTTTTTAAATATAAGCAAATAAACTAGGAAGCGAACCTGAGGCTGGCTGTATTGGTATAGGTTTTCCGCAGTTTCCCTATACCCGTGGCGGAAATGTCATGGCGAATGCGATACAGAGGAGAAGTTGGCTGCGGCCGCAAGGTGAGGGATGACAAGTGCAATATGGTCGAAATGTAACGAGGGGGGAGACCCCATACTATGGAATCTACAATAAAAGTAAATTATAATCTTCTTTTGAACGCAGAGAATTTAAACTCCCCGGGTTGTTGGGATGATTTGTGGTGCCGAATTTCGCCACTAGCGGCTACTCGATGGACCGGCGTCGTCGAATGTGCCCACTGGTCGACTGCCGTGAAGGCGGCCGCAGTGAAAGTGCGGTTTAAATTTTCTTTGGATTTGATGGAAAATCGTCTGGTGATAAAGACGTGAAATTACGTGATCGAGTTTGTTAGAGGCATCGCTTATCAGCCCTACAAAAAAAAAAGAAGAATAATACAACGTAGAGTCGACTTTAATCTATTTTGCCGCTAGCTATTTTGCGAAATGGCGACCAGTTATTAGTCCGATACGCGGTCTTATATACAGGGCTTGAAACGATGGTCGTATTTGATAGGCGGCGAGTGGGCCGCCTATTGTCCAGACTTTTCCTTTTTATCGCCGACACCGTGTGTCGTTGTGATCGGGGCGACATGACGAGACTAACCTAAGCCGATCATAATGTGACATTAGCGTCTACAGTTGTACTCAACGAAGTGCTGTTGTTATGATTATTATAAATTTCCCAATTCCACTCAATCAATAAGAATCAAATCAATAACATAAAGACCATATCAATTTATGAGTTACTTAGATAAATTCACCTACAAAAATCCATTTGAGTAATCCAAAAACAAATTAGAAGAAGCATTCCATTACAAATTGGCCATACCGGAGTTTTTTTTTTAACGATAACGAGAACGAAAAAAAGTGCCTTGTGATTTGATCCACAACTTTTCGTTTCCGAGTGCAAGCGAAACCAATCAGCTCAACTATATTACCGTAATGAGTGTACCAAAATATGAATCACTTTTATCATGGTTACTTGAGTTCTGCACACGTCCAATGACGCGTCGGTTTTATTTTTGAGCATGGATTGTAATTTACTTTTCGTGCACTGGATATTTCTTATGAAAAAGAATTAAGAATATGTCAACCGGGAAATTGCAGACTGAATCTGTGTGCAAGACACTAAGAGATTGCTGTCTCCAAGAAGACTTGAGGTAAGAAATACGAACGCAGTATCCCCAAAACGTCCATGGGAATCCAAATGAGAAGGGTGGCGCTACTTTCCTACCGAACCTAATTGAAGTTGGCAACAAACCAGTGCCGTACAGTATGCAGAAAACACCCTTTGCTACTTTACATGGAGCGATAATTTGACCGCATTAATTGTAAAAACAGTGCCGTAGATATGCAAAAAGCACCCTTTACTTCTTCATATGGAACGGTAATTTGATCAAATTAATTGTGAAACCTGTCGGTGAAGGAAATTTCTATATATAAGATAACGATAATATAGATTGTCTATATTATCTATATTATGATACAATCTATATTATCTTATAAAGATAATATAGATTGTTTTGGAGAATAATATCGAAATGCGGAAATTCAGTCAATATGATTTTTTTTTTCGTTGCGGAAGCAGTAACAAACAAAATTCATTTATAGACCGAAGAAAATTCATAAGAATTTTGAATCCAGACAAAACTTTTACAAATGATCACACATCATGATACGCTGTACAGCTAAAGAATGATAATGAAATACATAAATTAAGACAATGTTTTTTTTCGTTGCGGAAGCAGTAACGAACAAAATTCATTTATAGACATAAAAAAATTCATAAGAATGTTGAATCTGGACAAAACTTCTACAAATTATCACTCATTATAATACGCTGTACAGATAAAGAATAATAACGAAATACACAAATTAAGTCAATATGTTGTTTTTTGTTGCGGAAGCAGTAACAAACAAAATTTATTTCTAGATACACGAAAATTCATGAGAATTTTGAACGCAGACAAAACTTTCACAAAAGGTCACACATCATATTCACACATTATAATACGCTGTACAGATAAAGAATAATCACGAAATACAGAAATTGAGTCATTGTTTTTTTTCGTTGCGGAAGCACTGACAAACAAAATTAATTTATAGACAAGAAAATTTATTATAATTTTGAATCCAGACAAAACTTTTACAAATTATCACACATCATATTCACATGTTATGATACACTTTACAGATAAATCGATCTTACAGTTTTGATTTTTTCCTATTGTCTTTCGTTTTTATTTTCCTTGCATTATTATTTTCGTTGACCGATCGCGCTAGAAAGGGTCCTCTCATGACGAGATAATAGTTTATCACTCTCACAAAATTCATAAGAATTTTGAATCTAGACGAAACATCTACAAATTATCACACATTATGATACGCTGTACAGACAAAGAATAATAACGAAATACAGAAATTAAGTCAATATGTTTTATTTCGTTGCGGTAAAACTTTTGTCTGGATTCAAAATTCTTATGAATTTTCTTGTGTCTGTAAATAAATTCTGTTACTGATTCCGCAACGAAAAAAAAATTATCTTAATTTCTGTATTTCGTTATTATTCTCTATCTGAACAGCGTGTCATCAGTGTGAATATGATGTGTGCTAATTCGTAAAACTTTTGTCGTGATTCAATATTTTTATCAATTTTCTTGTGTCTATAAATGCATTTTGTTAGTTACTGCTTCCGCAACAAAAAAAAAACCATATTGACTTAATTTCTGTATTTCGTTATTATTCTTTATCTGTGCAGCGTATTATAATATGTGAATATGTGTGATAATTTGTAAAAGATTTGTCTGGATTCAAAATCCTTATGAATTTTCTTGTATCTAGAATCAAATCTTGTTTGTTACTGTTTCCGCAACGAAAAAAAAAACATATTACATTTGTTTTTTTCTAGATTCAAAATTTTTATGAATTTTCTTATGTCTATAAATAAATTTGGTTTGTTACTGCTTCCGCAATGAAAAAAAAAACATTGACCTAATTTCGGTATTTCACTATTATTCTTTACCTGTACAGCGTATCATGATGTGTGATCAGTTGCAAAAGTTTTGTCTGGATTCAAAATTCTTACGAATTTTCTTCGGTCTATAAATAAATTTTGTTTGTTACTGCTTCCGCAACGAAAAAAAACATATTCACTAAATTTCCGCATTTCGTTATTATTCTCCAAAACAATCTATATTATCTATATAAGAATTCTATCTATCTAATATACAGAAATTTCCTCACCAACTGGTTTCACAGATAATGTGATCAAATTACCGTTCCATATGAAGAAGCAAAGGGTGCTTGTTGCATATTGTACGGCACTGGTTTCACAATTAATTTGATCAAATTATCGCTGCATATGAAGAAGCAAAGGGTGCTTTCTGCATATTGTACGGCACTGGTTCGTTGCTGACTTCAATTCGGTTCGGTAGGAGAGCAGCGCCACCCTTCTCATCTGGATTCCCGTGGACGTTTCTTCAAAACTGCGTTCGTACTCCTTACATCTAGTCTTCTTGGCGGATGGCGTCGGTTGCGTTCTTGTCGCTCAGTTCATTTCGGTTCGGTGATGTAGCAGCGACGCACGCGGTGAAACCACTAATAACTGGATTTCCGTGGACGCTTTTGGAGGTAATTACTAGCGGTTTAGTCTACCTTTAGTCTTCTTGGCTGTCTTTTTCGCACAGGAGATCCCCTTCCCTATACGTATCATGCGTTCGAAAAATGAAGTAAAAACTAGACACTAAGGCCCGGTTCCACAACTCGCGGTTCACCGGGTTAACTCGAGTTTAGCCCGCTAAGCGTGGTTCTGATTGGTCCAGTCGCCTTTAAACTTCGGTTAACTCGGTTAACCGAGGGATGTGGATCCGGGCCTTATACACAGGTCAAGCAATTAAAGTAAAAACTCAATTTTCGACATAAAAAAAGGACAATTATTTGTTAATAACTAATGTTATAATTAACTCATGGAATCATTTGTTTCAAGGGTACCAAACATTTCCCCCCTATTCTAGATAGTTCAAAGCTTCTCTTAAGCCAATTTTAAAAAATCAATTTTTTGAAGATTTTGCACTGTTGTTACGCCTTAATGAATTAAACTATTTTTCTATTCCAACCAGATGCAAGGCGTAAAATGCCCTAAAAATAGAATAAAAATCACAAGTCGAAAATCGCTAACTCTCGTAGCCGCGAAGCTGCGGAAAGATTTATCGTTAGTTTACTTGCGCGCAAAGTCTTGACGATATCGATGGCATTTCGATATCGTCACGTTCGGGGAAATATTTTATTTCATTACGTGACATTGCACGTGGCTACGTGTTCAATTCGATACGAGACTTCACTCTGTAGACGATTTGCGGTCACCCATCCGTGTATGGGTCGAGGCCAGGGTCGCTTAAGGGGCTGTACCAGTGTGACACTTTTAAAAAATCAATTTTTTTGCCTTTTTCGACAGCCTATACTTTCAAGAATATAATTACCATTTATATAATTTATATCAATATCATGTTATCTTGCAAAAATCAATAGTTCAATCTTAAGGGAGACTTTGTCCTTGGAGTGCCATATTTCAGGTGTTTACATTTTATTTTTTTTTAAAGGAAACGAGTAAAGCTTTTGGAGTGCGGTTTTTTTCTTGCTTTTATTCATGATATACAGAACGTTAAAAAATTTTTTAAAAAAACCAAAATGGCGGCCGTTACAGCTCCGCGAAAACAGGTCCTCAAATCGCGGGAGGTAAACGACTGATATCACTGCCCCCTCTTTGTTGATCTGAAACACAAATTCAAAGCATATCATCAATCTGCGACCCTTTGGTCATGGAATCACGGATGGGTTTTTCGTTTAGTACAAATTTCGGAAAATGGCGGCAATTTAAAAAAATCGAATTTTCGCGTTTTTTTTCGCATAAAAAGATAAATAATAAATGCAGAATGTATCTATCGAAAAAACGATCCGTCATTCCGTGAAGACATATTTTCTGGGTATGCTCTCCAAATTTCAGGTCGATATGTTAATTACAGAGGTCAGGAGAATGTCAGCCATTTTTAAAAACGTGTTTTCAAGAAAAACGCGTTTAAAGTTTTGTAATGTGTTTACACAAATGTGTTTATAATTACCGCTAATCGGCAATGCCTCGTCCATAGAGGCATCCCTCCTCTTCTTCTAGCTGCTTATGTTGAGCCGCTAACATCTCCCGCCGATTTCAAGGACAAAGTCTCTGTTAAAACGCGTTTTTCTCGAAATTACATTGTTCAAATTTGCTGACATTGTAACTCAAAGAGCAATTATCCGATTGACTTGAAATTTGTCCTGAGTACTCTTAAATATATTTACTCTACAATGACGTAGGATATTTTTGATTGGCTGAACATTGACGATTTGGCATTGAAAAAAACGACTATTTTATAGGCAAGAACACAGACTTTTTTTTCATAACTACGCCATTTTGTTATGTTTTGATATTTTTCGAAAATCCTACGTCATTGTACAGGAAATACCTTCAAGTTTAACGACATTTTTTCCTTTTTTGGTTTCAGCTACTCAATCAGCCGGAATCATGTCAGCAGTGGATGAAGTTTTTTTTTGCGCCTCCGAAGGCAACGCATAAGTCGCTTGGATGTCAATATTTTTCTATGAAAAAATTATGTAATATAGGTCAAATATAGCCAAATAGATTTTTAATTTTCCGAAATATATAATTGAGTACTTTTCTTCCAAAAAATTTCCGAAAATCACCCAAATTTTCAGAGTTTACACTGGTATAGCCCCTTAAAGGATTAACACAGTGTAACTGGTCGAAAAACAGCTGATTTTCGCGTTTTTTCGATGGTTGAAATACGCTATTCAGTCTGATTTTTTTTATGTCCAATCAAAGGGGCCGGGATGAAATTCCGAACTTTGAATGATCAGAACGCTCAAAACTCCGAAAGAATTTTACACGAAAGAATAAAACTCCGTAAATCTGAACAACGTCAAAATAATTCGATTATGGAAGTTTTAAAAGATTAAAAAATTTCAATAAATCGCCGAATTTTATCAAGAATTTTTTTGTTTCTTAAGAAGTGATTTTACGCCCATTTTGAAATTTGTCAGACAATGTTATACATTCTACACCATTTACAGTCAACTGTGCAGACTTTCGCTGGCATAATCTTGACGGGGCTGAGTTGACATACCGAACTTTGAATGCTCCGACGGTTCAAAATTCCTAATTTTAATGTTCCGAAATTACAAGTTTCGTCAAGATCATGCCAGCGAAAGACTACACAGTTAACTGTCAATTATGTAGAACACATAACATTGTCTAGACAAATTTCAAAATTGACGTGAAATCACTTCTCATTGAAAAAATTTTCTTGAAATAATTCGTCGGTTCATTGAAAATTTTTAAACTTCCATAGCCGAATTATTTTCACAGTGTTAAGATTTTCGGAATTTTGGTCTTTCGAGTAAAATGCTTTCGGAGTTTTGAGCGTTTCGATCATTCAAAGTTCGGAGTTTCAACCGGGCCCCTTTTAAACGTGTATTTTTATTTTTCCACAATTTTTTTAACGTTTGAAAATGTCTTCGAAAAAAAGGAGTCCTCATGGTGTACATGGTTGAGGCCGTAAATGTGATCTGAAACATAATTTGTAAAAAGATTATTGATCAATATAAAAACCGCTATCTTGCTATGGAGGTTCTTTAAAAATAAAAATTGACAAAGTGGCGGCGGTTTGAAAAAAAAAGTATCGAATTTAGCCTATTTCTTCGACAGGTTGTCGTTAAAAAAAAATATGAAAATAAAAAAATCTTCTATAGCGAGATAGAGAATGGCGTGAAGAATGTTGTGTCAAAATTTGAGACGGATAGCTTGGAAAATTCTTTCTTTGAGAGTGTACACCGTTTTGAAAAACGACATTTCGAGGAAAACGCGTTTAAAGTTTCAAGTGCGGAATTTTCATATAAATTGTCTACTTACAGATACAGATCTACTATCAGATGGTGCAAAAAAATGGATTTTTTGAAAATTGTACACTTCTTTACAATCCCTTATCACGCAACATCAACTGAGCCGCACGCCAAGTGTAAGCTACACTGAAAAAACTAGGCGTGTTTGACGTCTGTTCAAAGTATGTAGAAGTAACACGACATAAGGCTAAACACGCGTTGGCATGTTGATTCTACACACTTATGCACGTAATCCTTTACAATTACACACGTAATGCCTCAAAATTACACACGTCAGTGTGCAATTTTTACGGTCTTCTCACTTTAGCCGTTTAGAAAGGCTATTTTTGTGAATTTTTTTGATAGGTTTACATTATAGATATTGATATAAAAGTTGTTACACTTAATAAATACTTTCGAAATACATTTAAAAAAGATTGTATATTTTTATGTAACCCAAACAAACTTTAAACGAATTTTTCTTGAAACAACGTTTTTCGACTCGTTGTTGATAAAATCTTCGAAACTACGGAACCGACCCTTGTGAAATTTTAACCACATATAGCGTATATCAAGGATTTTTTTTAAATTTTGATATTTACTGTTTTTCTTGCAAAAAACGGTGAAAAAACACGTTTTTTTTTTCGAAAAACGTCCGCCAT
The DNA here is from genome assembly GCA_963210295.1 of Ophion ellenae. Taxonomy (NCBI): domain Eukaryota; kingdom Metazoa; phylum Arthropoda; class Insecta; order Hymenoptera; family Ichneumonidae; genus Ophion; species Ophion ellenae. The sequence goes on from OY723397.1 coordinate 7,517,326, forward strand.
TTTGTTATTTTTGCATATATCAAAAATCGTATGATATGCGCTATAGCCGTTAACTACTGAATCTAAAACCGTTTGATTTTTTTGTCTCGGATGATCCATCTCCGAGATTTCATCAACAGTTTTTACATCTACAATTTTTTTAGGACACTTTTTGAACTACCATTTTCGTCTACAAATAGTGACTTAAATAAATAAAGATAAATTTGTTTAAGGCCTTAGGCCACAGTAACGGGTATAAAATCATGTGCGAAATTAACAATTTTTTCCGTATGAAAAGTGATCCACTCATAAAATTAATTACACATCTATTTAGTATGGATATCAATCTGTTAGAAAAATGTATATATATATATATATTTTTTTTTTCGATGTACAAAATGGCCAACTATTTGAAACTTCTCGAAACAGCTTTTTTCCAATTGGCATGAAAAATAACTTCAACAATTTTTACTCGATGTACTTCAAATTTAAAAGTTATGTTCCTAATTGCATTTCGCAGAGAAGTACGTACGGAATTTCTGATTAAGGGGCCAGTCCGCTTTGAAAATTTCAAAAAATCGAAAGCGAGCATGACTTGAAGAAATCGACGATGATGAGCAATCGGAAGGGATTTTGTACGGTGCGGGAATTGCCGATTGAGTTTAGGTAAGAGTTTTTCATAATATAAACTTCAAACGCGTTTTTCTCGAAACAACGTTTTCAAAATTTAGCTCCATCGTATCTCTAAAACTAATAAACCGATTCTCTTGAAATTTTAACCACATATCGTAAACATAATTCGCAACAAGATGTCCCTCGATGGTTCTAAAATTTTGACTTTTACTCTTTTTTTGCGGAAAAATGCGAAAAAACACGTTTTTAAAATACTTTTTTCGTTTTTCATCTGCCATTTTTCAATTTTTAAATAGAACTTTACATCCGAGGGTGAATTTGTAGCTGGTATCATACTGAATCTAATGGACTTTGATTTTTTTGTTTCAGACAAGCCGTTGCCGAGTTGTGATGGAGCTACCTAGCCCACCTATTTTTGAGGCGTTACGTTAAATTATAGTTTTTGTACTTAAAAATGAATTAAAATGAATTAAAATTTTTTAAATGTATTTCAAGACTTTATTCATCAAGCCCAACAACTTTTATATTCATATCTTTTTTTTTATCGCGAAAATAGCCCTTTTCGTGGCTCCAAAGTGGACTGGCCCCTAAAGAATGAATAAAAATGAATACATTTTTTTTTAAATGTATTTTAAGACTTTATTTATCAAGCCCAACAACTTTTATATTCATATCTTTTATAAATTTTTTTTTTTAATCGCGAAAATAGCCTTTTTCGTGGCTCCAAAGTGGACTGGCCTCTTAAAAATGAATACATTTTTGTTTTCATTGTATTTCAAGACTTTATTTATCAAGCCCAACAACTTTTATATTCATATCTTTAATAAAAACCTCAAAAAAAATCGCGAAAATAGCCTTTTTTCGTGGCTTCAAAGCGGACTGGCCCCGTGGACGCGTTTTTCTCGAACCAGTGTTTTTCAAGTCGGTGACGACTATAATTCAAAAACCACTCGATGGATTTTGATGAAATTTGGCGTGCTTATTTATAGCATTAAAAACTAATCCTTAATTGAAGGATTTTCATTTTTGTTGGAGATTTCTATTTTTGTTTTTAACAATCAACGAGCGATTTTTTCGTCGAAAATCGAAAGTTATTTGTCGGAAGCCGCCATTGTGTTAATAAAAAAAAAGCTTCGATTAAGGACCAGATTTATTATTGAACTATGATTTTTTTTTGTTTTTTCGATTTCAGACAATCGGGTATAATTTTATGATGGTCACTGCAAAGCACTACATGCCGAAAGGGGCCGACAAAGATGGCGACATTGTTATAAATAATCAATATTTTTCTTTGAAAATGTGTACAAGGCAAGTTAAAATATAACATAAAAAGTCTGTGTAACCACTTTTTTAAAACAAACTTAAGGCGTTACCCCCACTTGTAGCGCAAAAAAAAGGCCTTTTTCATGAATTTTTTAAACGAAAACTACAGAACTTTTTTATCCGATCAATATACCATCTTAAAGAACACATCTTGAAGAACTTTCAGTAATTTTTTTATTGAAAAATATTACATTGTTTAGTGACAAATGGCCGTCAATGAAATAATGTTTTTATATACACGGTTTGCGGTGACCAACATTGCGGCGAAGTGGATCATCTGAAAAAAAAAAATGCGGATGGATTTAGTCAAATATAAGTATAAACTAGTCTTTAATCGAAGGATTTTAAAAAATATTCATTTTTCACAAAATGGCGGACAGTCAAAGTTAATGGTTCGATTTTAACGAAAAAAAACGGCCTTTTTTTTGCTATAAAACGGCCATTTTTTTTCGAGAAAAAAAATTCGAACGATTAAAGACTACATTTTTATGTATTAAATAAGCCTGCAAAATTTCAAGAAGATCGGTTCATTAGTGTTCGAGTAATCTTGGTCACGATTTTGAGAAAAACGCGTTTAAAGTTGCTCTTTCAACGCGGATTTTTCTCTTTCAACGCTCATATCTCAGTCAATTTTGTTCGGATCGACTTGAAGTTTTCAGGACATATTCTCAGATACTTATACTTCAATGCAAAAATGCAATAAAAAAAATCGTTTTTTATAAAATCGCAAGAGGGGGTAACCCCTTAATTACTATAAACAAAAATTCTCGAAAATGCTCGTTTTTCACGCCTCTGATTGCATCTCACTCCCTGTATGTTTCACACACGTTGACACGTGTAAAAAGTGTCCACAGCCATTTACACACCCAAAGTGTGTAAAAACAACACATCAATTTTTGCAGTGTACGTCCTGCAAATCTTTGTCCTTCGTGCGATGCACCGAGTCAAATCTGCGCAACAAAAATTCAAACACAAGCCGATAATCGCATATTTTCTTACTTTCGCCACGAGGCCGAAGTGTTTATCGTTAGTTGAAGCCGCGCGCTAAACTGGAAATGCCTATCGGCACCGTTGGCCAATCGCGTTACGAAGAAATAATTTTTGCACAACGTGACATTGCGGCACGTGGTTATCCCAACAACGCTAGGGATAAATATTCGATACCTGTAACGAGACCCCAAAAGATTGTCCGAACACTCATACGCCGAAGCACAGCAACCGTATTTTATTTTTTCTAACGCCGAGCCGAGTAATTCGACCGTTCCGTCATTCCGTCGATCGAATTGTGCGCCGGATGTTCTACGCTCGTAAAAATAAGGCGCTGCAGTTGTCGCGGTAAATTTCACCAGGTACCGTACAAAAAACACGTGGATAATTTCCAAAATGGAAATAATGCCAAATTTTATATTTTGAGAATTTCGCGGGTCCTGATTGCAGGTAAATGCGACTCGTTAGTCTCGCTCGAAATTTTTCGACGCGCAGAAAACAGTGCTTAATTTTTTAGAGAGATGTTGGTCGATATGAAGAGAATCGCGATCGCGTCGCTGGTCGTAGCCATCGCACTGGCAGGAGCTCCCGGGTATACTACCTCAGCCTTGGTTCGTTTCGAAAAATGTTTACCCTTGCATTGTATCGACTGAAAAAGCGTCAGTGACTCGCATTGAACAATGGAAGTGATACATTTGCGTGATACAAGCGCCCTCAGCCGTTCTCGAAACGAGAATCAAGAATTATGTCACTCCGGCTGTATTATAATCTTCGCAACTCGATTGTCCGATGGCCTGAATTAGAAGGTCCAAAAAAGCGTTTTTTCGGGAATTTTCGTAGAAGGGAAAAAAACATGTGAGTCCAGTAAACATTGAGTTATCTTTTCGTGTATATTTGAAATGTATAAAAAAAAGTTCAACGTGAATCAATAAATGACTGCAGATTTATCAGCCTATTCCATGTGCGCCTTGCCACTGCAGTCTCCAATCGGCGGGAAAGATGCAGCTCGTAATTCTTGACTGAAACAAAAAAACCAATAAATTTTCCAATTGTCATATATTTTTCTTCTGGGTGAATTGAGAAAAAGCTGAAAAAATCATGAAGTTATAACTTTTCGCAGGTTTGAAAAAAAATGTGATAAAAAATACTTTAACGTGGCAGAAAAATTATTTAAAAATACTTTTCTAACGACTTTTTTAGTTCACTTAGAAGAGATTTTCATGCTGAAGAAAATAAACTTTGGTTTGATTCAATAGGTCATTTAGTTTTTTTGCTATCACGCCCGCCAATTTGGAAAAATCGTGACAAAGAAAACTGGAGAAAACGCGCTTCAAAGTTTTCAATAGGAGGAAATATAAATATGAAATATCAATCGCTTCTCTGCGGTTGGCCTTGTATCTTTGAAAATATTTACAATTGGCCTCTGTTACTTTGTAAATATATTCTTGGATAGTTTATCTATCGATTTAAGCGATAGAAAAAACGATTTTTCGGATCTTCTATTCAGACTCCGGCCTTAGGGATGTTAGTGCGTTAGCCACCATCCAAGATTAAAAAATAAATATATATACATGAGGCACTCTACGTCACTTGAGCCAGTTAAAAAAAATCCACAAATAATTTTGAAAAATCGAGTCACTTTATTGAAAAATATTCACCGAGTGTCGACATTTTTTAAAAATTTCCGACGTTTTTTCTCGTTGATTACCATTTTTTAACAGATTTCCATTCAAATGGCTGTATCTTTGGCAGGATTTGACGTATTTACATTCGTAAAAAAATGAAAATGTGCGTCTTTTTCTAGCCTTGCAGAAAAAAATTAATTTAGATTTTATTGAGCAAGTCGAACGTCCCTTTCAGGGCAAAATATGCAAAAATATTTTTTTTTCTCAAGGACAGACACGCGCAAGGAATTGTGAATACGAAAAACGGATTTTTGATATTTTTTATATTATGGGATTCCTAAACACCGTGAAGTAACAGCTATTTTTATTTCAATTTTTTTTTCATGAATAGTCGATTGAAGAGTGTGGTGCACTCCAAGGCTCCAATACATATGACATATATGACATATGTATTGGCCCTGTCTATGCCTAGTGCCATGTATATGTCATATGTATTGACCCTAGTATCAAAAACCTGGTAAACATGCAGCGAGTGCTCCACACTTTTCAATCGAATATTAATAAAAAAATTAAAAAAAATAAAAATAGCTGTTACTTCACGGTGTTTAGGAATCCCATGATATAAAAAATACCAAAAATCCGTTTTTCGTATTCACAATTCAGGGAAATTCTTAAAAATAAAATAACGAGTATCTTTCCTTGAGAAAAAAAATATTTTTGCACATTTTGCCCTAAAACGGACGTTCGACTTGCTCAATAAAATCTCAATTTTCTGGAAGGCTAGAAGAAGACGCATACTTTCGTTTTTTACGAATGTAAATACAACAAATTCTGCCAAAGATGCAGTCATTTGAATGGAAAAATATTAAAAAATGGTAACCAACGAGAAAAAACGTCAGAATTTTTTTTAAAATATCGACACTCGGTGAATATTTTTCAATAAAGTAACTCGATTTTTCAAAATGATTTATGAATTTTTTTTTACTGGCTGAAGTGACGTGGAATGTCTCATATACAGGGTGTTCTGTTATAAGTTGATAATCCTGAAATTGTCGATAGGTCAGATCATGTCCTACTATATGCTGGAATTTCAGTTTAGTAAAAGTCCCACGGTTTTCGAGATTTTGGGCTTTAAGTTATGTTTTTGAAAAATTCATTTGTTTTCGGTTTTTCTCATGCCATTTCTATAAATGATATGAATCGACAAAAACTAAGAAACTTTTTAAAGTACCTGGCACGATATGGGTAGCGAATTTTTTTTAAACCGCCAGGGTATCAAAGTCAGATATTCAAATTGGTTTGTATGAAAATTCTGCAAGAGATCTTTTTTCATAAAGTTTCCTCAACATTTGAGGTAAAAACAAAGACTTTTCTAGAAAAAAACCGAGAGTATTGTTTTTTAAGCGAGTGATAAATGTTATCATTTGCAAAAATGGTATGCAAAAAACCAAAAGCAGATGATTTTTATCTCGAAAACCATGATACTTTTAGTGAACTGAAATTCCAGCACATAGTGGAACATGATTTGATCTATCGACAGTTGCAGGAATATCCATTCATAACAGGACACCCTTTAAATATGTTACTGTCAAGATCATAAGTATTTACGAATTTTTTGAAAGTTTCTCGCAATAAAACACCATAGACATGAAAAAGGTTAAAGGAGGGAAATACCTTTAGGCAAGGGAAATTTTTTCATTATTTTTTTTTTTCAAGTTAAGATTTCTTTACCGTTTATTAGACTTGGGGTATGTTTTATTACTATTTTTAAATGTTGCGTGGTATTTTTGTTGTTAATCTTCAAAAATGGCGGGGGTATGGCACGGCCTTCTAACGGGTTGCCGCGGATGTCAGACGGAGTGACACGTAGCGTCAGAGGGATTAATTCGAAAAAAAAACCAATGAAGTTTTTTCTTTCATTAACGCTCATACGCAGAATATGAACCAAGAAAAAGTGAGAAAAGTTGAAAATCGATTGAATGGTATGCTTTGAAACAAAAAGATTGATTTTTCCGAACTAAATGGCTACATTTTACAATAAAAAAAAAAACGTTTTTTCTTCACGAACATTTACGATCACGTTTTGGACAATAAGATTAGAAAGATTTATATCAAATTTCATCAGAATCGGTCGATTAGTTTTTCAGCTATACGTCACTCGAGTTTTGAAAATGCAGTTTAGAAGAACGTGGCATACCGCCGCCATTTTTAAAGATTAATAAAAAAAATACCATATAACAGCTAAAAGTAGTAATAAAACATACCCTAAGTCTCAAAAATGGTTAAAAAAATCTGTCCTTAAAAACAATAATGAAAATCAGCATATTTTTTTCCTCGCCTAAAGGTATCGCCCCCCGGAATGTATGTAGTTTTACTTTCGGTTAGATGAGCAAGACCTTCACGCTAGAGGTGATATAATTTTTTTGACCATTTAGCATGAAGATAAACCATTTCTAACAACGGATTAACGCAAATTAGGTAAACCTTCGTAAACGTGTAGAAGAAACGAAACCCATTTCGCGGATCGTAACCATATACAGGGTGAACCATTTACGTGACCACTCCAAATATCTCCGTTGCCTTTAGAGTAACGAAAAAAATGTCACGAAGTAATTTAATTGATTTCGAAGGGCTGATACAGTGGTGAAAAGTTCATGTTTGTCAAGGTCATAGCTTTTGCGTTTTCAAGGTCATCAATGGTTTTTCAAATGGGAACATGTTTTTTTGTTATTAAGACGTTGTAGCTGATATTTAGATGGATCCAACGACCTATTATATTATAATCTTGAAATTATATCATAGGTTTAAGGGGAGATATACACCTAGGAGCCGGAAAAAGGTCGTTTTTGTGAATTTTTCTCGAGGAAAACTATTTGAAATTTCGGATTGGGGTTTTAATGATCTAAAAGTATATACGTTCAAAAACATGTTGAATTTTCTTTATTTAAAAATATCAAAAATATACAAGGAAATTGTATGATCCTTGGAGCGTTGTAAAAAAATCTGCGTATACGGTACCCACTGGCGTTTCTTCAAAAATCATATGAAAACAAAACCAAAAAGATTATCAAATTAGATACTATAATCTAGTACTTGTCAATGCCGATTTTGAAAATATCGATTTATGACAAAATGGCGGACGTTTGAACGTAAATAGTGATTTTTGGGCTAAAAATTAATTATTATTTTGTCTATAAAATAAAAACTAAGTGACGAAAAAAAAATCCTATGACGAGTACTAGATAATGGTGTATGTAATAACCACAAAAAACCTCAAGGCAATCGGTTCATTGGTTTTCGAGAAATTTTGGGTACCGATTTGAAAAACGTGGTTTTGAGAAAAACGCGTTTGAAAATTTGGGAATGAATAAATCATGAAATTTTCCAACTTACATGGAATCATCGATCCCAGGCCCATAGTGTAGGTCTTCTACGGTCGACGGAATGTTCATAGCTTCTAAGTCCTCGACCTCGACCATCCAGGTGTATATATCCCCTTAAAACACCTATAAACTACCTTGACCTGAACTATAAACGACCTTGACAAAAATGAATTTTTCACCATTGTATCAGCCCTTCGATATCAATCAAATTTCCTCTCGACATTTTTTCGTCACTCTAAAGGCAACGGAGATATTTGGGGTGGTCCCGTTAATTGGTCCACCCTGTATATTCAATATTAAACCATCAAGGTTTGATAAAAGATCACGAATCTTGGCTGGCGAATGAAGACCATTTTTGCCAACATAAATGTCCGCAAAATTGCCGTTTTTTGGTAATATAAATTATATATTATATATTATTATATTATATATTATAGGATATATATAGTATATATTAATTGATGGTAATAATGAATAATCTCGTGACAATAAGTATAAATAGGCATAATTATAAATTGCTCAAAATTTCATTCGGACTTGTTCAAAACATTCACTGACGCAGTTTTTCATAATAATCATTGATGATGTTTTACTGTTACTCTTCCCTTTTTATCTTTTTACTGTTTACTTTTACTTTCAATTTTTCAAGATTGTAGTAACACAAAAGTTTTTCTTTTTCACGTAATAAACACATAGAAATACACAATTTTGCTCTTTATAATTGTATATTTTATAAAAAAATTAGCACCGACAAAAAAAATTTATACCTCGCGTGCATTTTTGTGATGTTCATTGAAAAAAAAATTCTTGAACCGTCATTTGGCTCAACTGGACCGCTCCAACCTCATTAATTGTTGTGCAGCGCTGCAAAGCTATGTCAGAAGTATACGCCGATGGCGAGGAGATCGGATTAATTCGTTATTTGGAAACGTCCACGACGTCGGAAACTCCGACCCTTCAACTTGTTATGCCTTTCGAATTCCCGACCGATGATCCGGTTACGTACGTCACTCTGGCATTTCATGCAAAAGATGTCACAGCCAACTGTGTCACGAGCGGACGGCCGGTAAGCATTATCTATTAAAGCCACACGTCCGATGCTCGAAACCTTAAGGGATGATCACAGTGTGACGGGTCGAAAAATAGCTGATCTTCGCGATTTTTTTTTCGACGGTTTAAATACCCTAATCAGTCTAATTTTTTAATGCCAAATCAAAGCACTCGTGATGAACATAAAATAAATTTTTAAACGATTCTTTTTATTTTTTGTACATTTTTTGACGGTTGAAAATGTCTTTGAAAAAAAGGACTTCTCACGGTGTACACGCTTGTGGCCGTAAAAATTAGGGTAGCTCCGAAACCGACCGCCTAATCAGCAAAGGCAACAAAAGTGCATCGAATTAATTTTTTTGTTCAAACCAAATTTTGATTCGTTAGAAGGAACGTTATTCTAAGTTTTGAGCAGCTTGACGAGGTTTTCGGGTACCGTTTGTTTACGATACCGAGGCCGTTATGAAAATCTGCATATTCGTTGTTCTCAAAAATCGTCGTCCGAAACCGACCTCCCTATGGTCCGAACCCGACCCCCCATTTTTTTACAGCGAATCAAGGGAAAAGGCAGCATTTTGAATTTATTTTCTAACTCGTTAGCAAAACAATACGATTTGGGAATAATTTTCAAATTTATTTTAGAACATTCCAAGGCCTTTTTTAGGAAATACAATTGAATGAATGCATTGATTACAATTTTACTCGCTTAATGGAAAAAGTACAATTTCAATCGCTGTCTGAGCTGTCTTCTGCCTCACAATAACTGCGAATAGCTGACGGGCGAATCCTAATGCCATGGCAGCAAGTGCTCGCCGCAGAATTGCCGGATCTCGTTTTGGCTTTGGACGTTTGAACGATCGCCCCATTTTTAAAACATCCATGTGTAATTACCGCCAGAAGTAATCAAATCACAGTTGGTCTATCAAAAACACGCTGGAAAGTCTTTAGTGCGCACAAACGTAGGGCTCGGTTTCGGACCACCCATTGGTGGTCGGTTTGGGACCACCGAGACTTTTTTCAAACAATGACTCGCCGTTTACTTACAACGATGCAAGTAATTTAAATTTATTAGTGCGTGTTCAAGTCTAGGCTATAAGCAACCAAAACAAACTACCTTTGGATTTTTCAAGAAAAAAAAATAAAACACTTCAAACTGCAGTTCCGTGCAGCGCAAAAATGAACTTTCGCGTTGTCAAAATACAACGCGACGCTAACCCACAGAATGAAATGAGAGAAAAAGATGGCTCTCTACCTCCAAATTGTCGGTGTTGTGAGAGCTTTCAAATGCCATCACCGACAGTTTCGGTTGCAGCACAAGTACTGAGAAACATGGAGAGGTCAGTATGGGACCACCGGTCAGTTTCGGACCACGCTACCCTATCTGAAACAAAATTTGTACAAAGCTTATTAATCAGTATAAAAGCCGCTATATTGCTATAGAGGCTTTTAAAAATCGAAATTGACGCAATGGCGGCGGTTTGAAAAAGGTATCGAATTTAGACTATATTATAGTTTTTGAAAACATTACACTGTGATGATCCCTTAACGGCGACTTTGTCCTTGGAGTGCCATATTTCAGGTGTTTACATTTTATTTTTTTAAAAGGAAACGAGTAAAGCTTTTTGAGTGCATTTTAGTTTTTATTGAAAAAAAAACCAAAATGGCGGCCCTTGCAGCTCCGCGAAAACAGATCCTCAAATCGCGGGAGGTAAACGGCTGACATCACTGCCCCCTCTTTGTTGATCTGAAACACAAATTCAAAGCATATTATCAATCTGTGACCCTTTGGTCATGGAATGACGGATGGGTTTTTCGTTTAGTACAAATTTCGGAAAATGGCGACTATTAAAAAATATCGAATTTTCGCGTTTTTTTCGCATAAAAAGATAAATAATAAATGCAAAAATGTATCTATCGAAAAAACGATCCGTCATTCCGTGAAGTCATATTTTTTGAGTATGCTCTCCAAATTTCAGGTCGATATGTTAATTCCAGCGGTCAGAGAATGTGAGCCATTTTTGAAAACGTGTTTCCGAGAAAAACGCGTTTAAGGCGTTACCCCCAATTGTAGCGCAAAAAAGGCCTTTTTCATGAATTTTTGTATAGTAAACTACAAAACTTTTTTAATCGGTCAATATACCATCTTAAAAAACACATCTTGAAGAACTTTCAGTAATTTTTTTATTGAAAAATATTACATTGTTTAGTGGCAAATGGCCGTCAATGAAATAATGTTTTTGTATACACGGTTTGCGGTGACCAACATTGCGGCGAAGTGGATCATCTGAAAAAAAAATGCGGATGGATTAAGTCAAATATAAGTATAAACTAGTCTCAAATCGAAGGATTTTAAAAAATATTCATTTTTCACAAACTGGCGGACAGTCAAAGTTAATGGTCCGATTTTAACGAAAAAAAACGGCCGTTTTTTGGCTATAAAACGGCCATTTTTTTTCGAAAAAAAAATCAAACGATTAAAGACTACATTTTTGTGTATTAAATAAGCCTGCAAAATTTCAAGAAGACCGGTTCATTAGTGTACGAGTAATCTTGGTCACCGACTTCAGAAATGCCATTTTGAGAAAAACGCGTTTAAAGTTTCTCTTTAAACGCTCTTTCAACGCGGATTCTTCTCTTTCAACGCTCATATCTCAGTCAATTTTGTTCGGATCGACTTGAAGTTTTCAGGACATATTCTCAGATACTTATACTTCAAAAAAATGCAATAAAAAAATCGATTTTCTCAAAATCGCAAGTGGGGGTAACCCCTTAAAGTTTTGTAATGTGTTTACACAAATGTGTTTATAATTACCGCTAATCGGCAATGCCTGGTCCATACAGGCATCCCTCCTCTTCTTCTAGCTGCTCATGTTGAGCCGCTAACATCTCCCGCCGATTTCAAGGACAAAGTCTCCCTTAATAAAGTCTCACGGCAGCAACGAGTGAATCGTAACAAAAACTTTTCGAAATTTGCGTATTTCTAACCACTATTTTGAATTTGGGACACGTGATATCAAGATGTCGCATCGTTAAAAAAAATCTCAGATTATGTGCCATTATACGGACACAGTTCACTATCTGATGTCCAATTCCAAAAACTTATGTCGTTCAAATTTTCGTCTTTCGAATGGACTGTCAAATTTTCCACATTTTTCAATTCTCGCTTTCTTTCATTACCCAATGGGTTTCTTATTTCGCAATTTTTTATACAAGATCTCCGATGAGGATCGTAAAAAATGTTAGATTGGTATTCGTAGTTGGATTGGTTAAAAAAATTTGGGACATTAAGGGGAGAGATATTTTTAGGCCAGGACGAAGATGCCGATCTTCATGATTTTTTTTTAAGGGAAAGATTTCTTCACCATTTTTGAGACTTAGTGTATGTTATATTACTACTTTTGGCCGTTATATGGTATTTTTTTAAATCAATCTCCAAAAATGGCTCAGGTATAGATCACGTATTCTGAACTCCATTTTCAAAACTGGCGTGACACATGTCGTCGGCGGGATTAAGAAGAGTAAGGAGAGGAACAGTAGTAATAAAACATACCCCAAGTCTTAAAAAAAAAGAAGAAATCATTACTTTAAAAAAAAAGTCATGAAAATCAGCAAATTTGTTCCTGATCGAGGAACCTTCCCCCTTGAAAAAATATTTGACACAGGATAATAGCTTTTTATGGGCATTTTTCTTTGTCAGGGTGTCTCAATGATACCCAACTCGGTCCTTGATTGGTCCCTCGATTGGAGCCTCTTTAAGCCACTTTTCGTCGCCCATATGATTTGTTTCCGCTATTCTTGTCATGTCAACTTCCAAAACCTGTTCAAAGTAACTCCATTTTGAAAATAGGGTTACTTTGAACAGGTTTTGGAAGTTCTATGTAGGTAACTTTTTTTAACATCGCAAATTCCAACTTGTTTGCTCCAATAGAACAGTGTGTCCTTTGGCTTTCAAATGTGTATCACATTGTCATCTTTATCAAGGAAATATTTTGCATAAAAATACCAAGTGCCTAGGGTACTATTATAGGCACCCGGGAAAAAAGTTCATATCTGAATATATCTGAATCATATCTGTAGAGATCAGATATGATCAGACATGAAAAATTAAACGATCAAACGAACTTACCTGTAAGTGATGTTCGATCGAAATTATCTGTAGAGTCTCGTTCGAGGCGATTACTAGGTAGTATAGTTACTTGCACTAGATGTTGCCACAAGTTTTTAGAGTCATAGGATAGAAAAAAACAAAAGAGGACCTCTCCGCTGGGGTCTCCTTGGTGCCAGTCCGCTTCTCGCGCTCATATCGTTTAAAGTTTAGGAAATAAATAAAAAATAAATACGATAAATTGCATAAGTCCCATTTTTCACGTGATTCAAGGGCGGGATAATTTTCCACAGGCAAATTGGGTAGGGAGTAATCGCCTCGAACGAGACTCTACAGATAATTTCGATCGAACATCACTTACAGGTAAGTTCGTTTGATCGTTTAATTATCTTACGAGTCTCGTTCTCGCGATTACTAGGTAGATGTTAAGAGATTTTGTATTTATTTTGTATTTATTTATTTTTTAATAAATATTTATAACAATAATAATAATAGTGATTATTATTATTTAAATTTCAATCTTGCAGTAACATCATCTTACAATAATATCGCTGAAGCGAAATCTTTGCGGCTTGCCTTGATCGGCCTATTATAAAATTTGGCAAATACTAACGAATCTTTTGACCAACCGGCCGTACTTTTAATTACGCTAATATCAACGCCTCTCTTGAGGGCTGCCGATGTTGACGCATGCCTTGTGCTATGCGCTAAATAATTGGAGCTGAGTCCACTTCGGACGAGAGTTGCTTTTATCCATCGACTTATTGTTGAAGATGTGGCCGCTTTATAAGGCTTCGTTGTTGTAATAAAGAGTGTTTCACATTTTCCTCGCAACGGTTCTGTGACTTTTATGTATCTTTCCAATGTGCTTGCAATACACACTTCCGGTTTTTCTTTGAAAAAAGGTATTATCAGCAGGGGCTGACACGCTCCCGACCTTGACGTCTTTATAAGATCCGGCACTCTTACTTCCAAAGTTCCAACTGTTTTCGTAATATTGACTAATTTTATTAGCGAAAAGGTTTGTACTCGATGCGCCGTCCCTATGGCCAATAATGTTACTAACTTGTTCGTTAGGTCAGGTAAACTAAGATGTGTGAGAGGATACATTTTTGCAACTGTATTAAGCACCGTGCTCACGTCCCACGTCTCATCGTACTTAGGTTTTGAAGGTCTTTGCCTATACACACCCTTCAAGAACCGGCTAACCAATGGATCACTTGTGACTTTTCCTTCAGAGATCAACGATATCGCTGCTCTAGTAGAATTTAGTGTTCCATACGAGGCTCCTGCTTCGAAACGCTCTGACAAAAATTCTACGACCGACTCAGCATTTGGCTCATACGGGTCTCCCTTGACGCATCTACAATACTTTAGCCAACATTTTAAAGGGCTGCTGTACTGTTTTATGGTTCCCTCTGCTAAAGACGCCGTCAGAATTCCTATTGCAGATTCCGAGAGATTTTTCCTCCGATACGCCTTGCCGATAATTTGCCGGCAATTAGGCTCAGATTCTTCGCCAGAGGATGCCGCTGCGTCCTACAAGGAGACAATAGTAGATTGTCTGAGGGTGCGAATCGAATAGTTTCTCCTTTTGTAAGGGATAAGAACAGGGGATACCAAGGTTGCGCGGGCCAGTAAGGGACGACAACAATTCCACAACCCCGATCCAGAATAATTTTTCTTAAAGTTTTTAGAATTAGTGCAAATGGAGGAAAGGCTTAAAAAGACAAGGAAATCCAATTTTGCGTGAAAGCATCAACCGCAGCTGCTTCTAGATCCCGGTGCCAAGAGAAGAAACTTTGACATTTTGTATTGCACCTCGACGCGAACAAATCTATCTCAGCTGCACCGAATTTTTGTACAATTTTTTCGAAGGCAAAATTCGCAAGTTCCCACTCGGTGTCTATGTTTTGAACTCGCGATTCCTCATCAGCTTCTATGTTGGCTTTAGAAGGGATGTACGACGCGAATAACCAGATTCTTCTGGCCTCGCACCACTGCCATAACTCTCGGGCTATCTCGTTCAATCGCGGGTATTGAACGCCCCCCATACGATTTATATAGGAAATAGCAGTGGTATTGTCAACCCGCAATAAAATTTCACAGTACGCTAAGTCGTCGGCAAAACATCGAAGCCCCATGAAGATTGCTAGTAACTCTAAGTAATTTATGTGAAAAAGTTTTTCTGTTTCTTTCCAAAAACCACGAGCTCGGTGATCACCACAAAACGCTCCCCATCCAGATAGCGATGCGTATGTAAATATCTCACGCCGAAAGTGCAACTCTGATACTGGGTTTATGGCCTTTAGTATATTATTTTCCCACCAGACGAAATCCTCTTGGAGAGACTCGGGTAAAAACATCGTTGCCTCGTAATCATCATTATTGAGACTCAGCGCAAGATATTTTTCTCTTTCGAACTTTTTCGTATATATCCAGCCATATTGAATAGCTTGACAACTTGATGTTATATTACCTATGAATTGAGCAAATTCTCGAATGGTACACGATTTTTTAGAACCATAACGTTTTACCCAATCTAATACATTCCGCTTCTTCTTATCCGGTAATTCCAAAGTCATATTTTCTGAATCCAAAATCAATCCCAGATAGGCACACTTTTTACTCGGGGAAATGTTGCTTTTTGTATAATTGTTAATAAGCCCCAGAGAAGTGAAAGTCTCGATTGTTATTTCAACGTTACGAGAACATGACGCTGCGTCGTCTCCAAAGCATAACATATCGTCGAGATATATGACGGATGACAAACCCCGATGTCTCAAATGGTACACGATTGGTTTCAAAACTTTTGTAAATATTAGAGGCGCTGTGCATAGTCCAAATGGCAAGCAAACAAATTCAAAAAGCTTGCCCTGGAATTGAAATCGTAAGTATTTTCTACTTTTCTTATCCACCGGAATGAGAAAATAAGCGTCTTGCAAATCTAAATTGCACATATACGAATCTCTGAAAATGAGCTTTGATGCTGTTCGAATGTCCTCAAGTTTGAAATGGGAAGCACACATAAATCTATTCAGTTTTTTAAGACTTAAGACAAATCTGTGACTACCATCTTGTTTCTGCACCAAGAAATAGCTCGATATGAATTGATTTTCACACCGTACACATTCTCGAATAGCTCCCAAGTCTAAAAGTCGATCTAACGCAACTTGATAATCGTTACTTACTTGAGGGCATTGAAACGTTGGAGACAATCGAATACTATTCTGGTAAGGAGGATTATCAAACGAAATACGATGTCCTTTCACACAACTCAAGACAAACTTGTCGCTTGTAATCGATTCCCATGCAGCATAAAAGTGGCGTAAACGGCCTGCCACTTGTGTCACCTTTACTGTTTCAGACGAGGTAGAAGCTTTTGATGTTGTCCCGTTTGATTCTGCGTTGTTGGACGCGCACTGCTTGGGACTTGCTGATATTGGTGCGATTGAAGTCTGACGTTCCTCTGGAAATTTTTCTGTTTGTGGCCCCACTTGTAATTGTTCCGAAACTTTACAGTAGGGCCCTTCCAGTTTTCCGAGTTCGTCGACGCAGATGAACGTAATGGTATCGACTTTGCGGCTGTCTGAGGTTTCAAATCAAGCCCAACTTTCTCGATTGACTTAGCTGCTTTGATCTTATCGCCCAAATCTCCCCCGAAGAGAAACTCATCTGAATTTTGGCCCTCCAATATGGTTTTTACCTTCTTGTCAAAACTTGGATAAATGCAGTGTTTTCTGGCCACTAGCTCTTGATTGTGTGCAATCGTTAATAATTTTCCGGCGTCTCCCAAAAACTCCAACAGCTGTCGCTTATCGACTCCATTCTCGTTCTCAGCCACAAGAAGAGAAATTCCTGCTCCGAGCGCTGACAGAGCTGAGCCTAGAAGATTTTGCGAATAAGCAAAGTGTTTGTCCCTTTTAATCGACGTTTCGAACAGCGAGGCCACTATTTCCGGATTTAGCTTCGGAGCTTCCAAAGGGCAATTCCCGGTGCGGGGATATTTTTCAAGCAGCTCTGCTTTAATTTCTTTTTTCATGCCCACTTTAATCCAACTGGTCCACTGTGCTGCCAGTGGAGATGTCATGTCGACTTCCTTGCCCTGCGGAGACGATGCTTCGATGCCAACAGCTTCAAGCAATTCTTCGTTAACACGCGGTATTTCTGATATGGGGGGATTCATTTCTCGAGATTCTTGCGCAGTCTTACCAGTGCCCATTATTTCAAGGGTCACTGGTTGTTCCAAATTATTTACTTGGTCTGCCAAGTCTGCCATTGAATCTACGAGAACGAACATAATTTTTAAGTTATGTCGCCCCAAAGATAGCTGGAATAGTCTATCTTTCGCACGGTTTTTCCCACCGCCGAAGGGAATGAAACGAGAAACGAAAAGTTCTCTCATAACATATAAATACTCCTTTACCTATGTTTAATAGTGGTGAAAGAGGATCGACTAAATTTCCTTTTTCCGCAACGCTCTCAGCGGCAGAGACGCCGTTTTCCGAGACGCGCTGGACCTTTTTCTCCAGTTTTTTCAATTTTCGTAGGAGATCTTCCGTGGTAGTTTCACCCTTTCTCTTTCCCATGATTATATCTACTATGATGATCTAAATCAATAATAATTTCGTTAAATACAAATTATTACGGAGAATGACTCTAAAGCGATGTGACTTCGTCGCGCACAAAAAACAAAATGAGCGCGAGAAGCGGACTGGCACCAAGGAGACCCCAGCGGAGAGGTCGTCTTTTGTTTTTTTCTATCTTATGACTCTAAAAACTTGTGGCAACATCTAGTGCAAGTAGCTATACTACCTAGTAATCGCGAGAACGAGACTCGAAAGATAATGGCCATGTCTGTTCATGTAGTGTCATGACAGATCATGTATGCTTATATCTGAGCATGTATGATCATATCAGAGCCATTTCGATAATTTTGAGAGCAGACCCGTCCATACCGCAGCAGGTCTGACCAGATCCAATCCCCAGGCAAGATCTGATCTTGTTGGACCAGATCTGATTTTATTGGGCCAGATCTGATCATGTCAGGCAAATATAATCTTATTGGACCAGATCTGTCTGTCCGTATAAGAATAAAATACCGTGGATCCCAGTGGACCTGGACATCTGTGAACAATAGACCTGCCCATATGATAGAATCATAGTTTATCTGAACTATCAGACCAGGTATGACTCCGACTATATCAGAGCAAATCTTACCCTGTTGAGACAGATCATATCTTGTTAGTGCAGTCATGAAGATATTAAAATGTTCACATATATAGAGCGGGGTTATTAATACGTCATCACTTGACGTGTTAATAATTAATAATATTATAGTAACTCACATGAGCACGTATAATACGGTCAGGTGAGGTGCCATATCTGATCGGATATCGTCTCATATCCTCATATATCGTTTCATATATTCAGATGTTTTCATGTGTGAACAACTGAACGGCATATACGATAAGGTACGAGTGTATAAGACTTCGTATATTTTCCAGGTTTGGTATCGTATTTGATGGGATAAAATTTTATAGGAACGTGCCTGCTCATATATCACATCATATATGTTCAGATATGGTTTCACCCTGCCAACTCGACTTGGTACCTGACCAGATAAAAACATATATGAGATCTATATAGCGGAGTCTGGTACCGTATTTGATCGGATATGATCTTATACGAACAGATACGTTCGCATATCACATCATGTATGTTCAGATACGAATTTACGGTACCAACTCGCCTTGGTACTTAGCCAGATATAAACAGATATGAGTTCATATATGGTCAGGCCAGATACTGTATTTGATCAGATATGATCTTCTATATGCATATGTGATGTGGAATATGATCAGACCTAATCATATATGATACTGAAAAATGTCAGATCTAAATATAGCGGATACATATATGACAATATCTGAAACATATATGAACATGTCCACTCAGACATGAACTTTTATCCCTGGGCACTTAATCAGTCTTGTAATTATAATTTAGATCAAAATCAACTTTAGCAACATTATAATAAACTTGAACAACAAATTTGAACACATTAAAATGCGCACACATTGAAACCGTATTTTGGCGTTCTGTTAAAGTAGCCCAAAAAACTGTTGAAGTTACCCTTAATGTTAATTCAACCCCGTTTAACGGTATTTAAAATGGATCGAATGCTTGCTTAATCACGTCTCTGTTTATTTACATTTCAATGGCAAACAAGGTGGCAAAGGCTATGTCATTGCGGCCAGTCGAGTCTACCCCTCACCGTTCTATCCTTCTCGCATGGATGACACCTGCGTCACTATTGCCTGACAGCGACTACAACGTTGCGGGTACCGTCGCCGTAGTTTATCGCTTCGATACGTTCACCGAAATTCAACGGAGACTTTTTTTCAAAGGGTACAACGACTATACGCCTCTCGGCTGTGGTAAGATGTGAGTATTTACATTAAAATGTGATTTTACGAAATATTCCTTATGACGGCACACCGGTGTTGGAATTGCAGTCAACTTTAATATATTTTGTCGCCAGCTATTTTGCGGAATCGCGACCAGTTATTTGTCCGATGCGTCCACAGTCGTACATACAGATCTGTGAACTCCGGCGTTTTTTCCCTGTGGGGAGTGTCATCGTTAGGCTGACATTTCACGACCAGCACTAAGACGCAGCGATGTAGTAACTTACTAGCATTGGGGTGCTGATTCACCACGCTATTGGCCCAACGCTAGTAACAACTAGTAAGTTACTAAAACGCTGCATTTTTTGCTGCTCATGAAATGTCAGCTTTAGTGAGGCACAAACTTAGTTCCTCATCTAGCCACTGGGAGCGCCGTCGCGTAGGGGTCTCGTTAGGTAGATGGCCCAGTAATCGTCATCTTAAGCAGATCGCTTGACTTTACAAATTTATATAGCTCAACTAGAAAACTGAGTAAAAGTTATTTCAAGTCGTTCTTAATCAGTTTTTTATTACGAAGAAGAAGGTCGTTGTGAAATTCCCGTACCTGGTACAGTTTTCGCATAAATATTTTATAAAGGTTATAAGATGCTGTTGTACGAGTCATCGTCATGCCGCCATGATAGTTGGTCTGGTAATCGCCATGGGAATGTCCCACTAATCGTCACAGGCGTTCAAACTGCTTTGAGGCCTTACATACCTTTGAAAAAAAATTGTTTTTTCTTTATCGACTTAAATTATGTATAATCATGCCGAAAATAATATACAAAAGTTATTTTAGGAGGACATTTTTTTTAAGACATGTAAAAAAATGGTTTAAAAACTTTAAACGCGTTTTTCATGAAGAAATGTTTTCATAATTCAGCGGACTCGTAGATCCTGCATTTTTTGACCGATTGACTTCAAATTTCAACTATATCTTTTTAGATACATTTTATAGCGAAGTACACACGATTTGCACAATCGATTAACAATTGCGGTTTTTGGAAACGAACAAAGGCCGTTTGTTTCAGTCGAAAATGCGACTTTCTTAAAAATGGGGCTAAATGCACAAAAATAAATATTTTATAATAATCGTGTGTACTTCGGTAGCAATACTCACGTAGATTGCGAGGGAAAAAAAATTCTTCTGGGTGCACATGTGCGACTCCAACGAGTCCGCTCGTTGGAGATACTTACAGATACGTGAAATAAACCCTCCAAACCCCGTTTTGATTGCTTTATCAGTATTTTTTTAAAATCCCAAAAAGCATTGTTTTCCGACCATATAAACGTATATAAGGCCTTTACTGAGTATGCAAAGATTCGTAGGACTTTGTTGATTCGATTATGTCCGCATATAGAACTGCAGAATAATTTTTACGCGTTCTGTCACAAACTTTATGATTTTTATTCAAACATTTGATAAAGAGTTTGAAACATAAATTTCTCTTCCATACAACTTTATTAATTTCAAACACAAAACTAATTGTTGCCTATTTCGTCAGAATTATAATTTTTATTTATTTGTAGTCATTATAAACGACTATTTTTTCATAAAATAAATTGTAATATTATTTCGATCGAGTGGTGTTGACCTGTGTTCAAGACGTACCCAGTTATCGACATGGACACGACTCACAAGGGGATCTTACAGGCGGTCACTCACGGATTTTGACAAGTCTCAGATATGTTGTAGAGGGACCTACCCTGAGGACCTAAGTAAAGGGATTTTATACAACGCTCTTTAGTTTTCGAGAAAAAACGTTCGAAAGTTCAGCTCGTAGCTACTAGTAGCTACTATACCGGTACGATTGCACCATTGTCGAACCAGCGGGCGTGGCCCAGTAGGCAAGGTTCCCGGCTATGACGCTCGAGGTCCAGGGTTTGAGTCCCGTGATGGCGTTTTTTTTCTCACGAAATATAAATAAATTCGATGGTTGATGAAAAACCGTCTAATTATTTATTATTATTTTATTTATTTGCGTGTTCTTTGGTCTTGCGTTTTGCTTGCTTTTACGACAAATACCACCCGCAATATTATTCTGATGGAACAAACGACCACAGTGATAGCGAGTAAGAAAAACCTGTATATTGCAATGAAAAATAATAAACTGCAGTTTCTTGTGAAATATGTTATAATTTATTCCTCTCTTTTTTTTCTGCGTGAAAAATAAAGTAATAATAAATAATGTTTAAAAAATGTAAAGTAAAAAATTTGAAAAATAAATAAAATAATAGTAAATAATTAGACGGTTTTGCATCATCCATCGAATTTATTTACATTTTGTGAAAAAAACCCCATCACGGGACTCGATCCCTGGACCTCGAGCGTCAGAGCCGGGAACCTTGCCCACTGGGCCACGCCCGCTGGTTCGCCATAGGTGCAGCCGTACCGGTATAGTAGCTACTAGTAGCTACGAGCTAAACTTTCGAACGTTTTTTTCTCGAAAACTAAAGAACGTTGTACAAAATCCCTTTACTCAGGTACTCAGGGTAGGTCCCTCTACAACATATCTGAGACTTATCAAAATCCGTAAGTGACAGCCTGCAAGGTCCCCTTTGTCAGTCATCGACAACATTTATTTTTATGTATATATTTTTGCTATCGCGAATCTGTGTATGACGATTACTGGTCCGTGGATCCATCAGACAATGCTAATTACGGCCCCAATATTTCTTATCTGATTTTCTATAAACTAATATTCGATTCGTAAGATTCTTTTTTTGCTAACATTGTCCCAGTTATCGACAGCCGTGGCGATTAATCGGCAGAGTGAATATGTTGCTGAACCGGTAATCGTCACATATGAAAACTCGTTGAAATTAACATAAAACTATAATATTTTATGCTGAACGCAAAACTAAGATCCTCGTTAATCACTTGAAGGAAAACTTACTTTACGCAAGTCGACAGGCATTCTCAAATCACCCGAAATGTGACATGGTTCACGTTAACCTCCTAATGAAGGATTCGGCCGAAATGACAGCTAGACGTCGTAGCGGAATGTATTTACTTAGATATAAATTTACAGCAATAGATAACTTCCTCAAAGTCATTGAATCGTGTTTCCGTGTTCTGTTGAAGTGTCGAAAGAAGGTAAACGGTCTATTGAATTCAGAAAATGCCTAAAGCATGCATGGTACCGAACTGTCACAAAAGTTTTAAAACCGATAGTGGAAAGTGCTTAAAGTTCCGCAGGATGAAGAATGGCATCGAAAATGGGAAATCGCAATTCCGTGCATCTAAGTTCTAAAGACATCGCAACGCATTTGCAAAGAATATAAAGGGGGTCTCAACATGACCTGACATTTTAAATTGCGCGCAATTTTTTCGTGGCGAACATAGACCTTTGACAACTGGCATCAGGAAGTATTGAGGTTTAGTCATGGAGAATTACACGATTGAGCATCACAGAATTGGCCAAACTTTTGCAGAGTCGGCCCTAAAGTCGGCACGTCTTTTGGTCATCATAACACACCATCTCGCAACACCGAGGTGAATCTAATTACAAAATTTGAGGTTGGTGGTTCAATTCTAACCGCGAAAAGCAATCGCCGTCCTCGCAACGGTCGGTCGAATGAAAACAGCCGCAGTTAGTGTGAGTGTTGTCGAAAGTCCTTCCACCTACATTCGCCATCGTGCTCAGCAATTGAACATTTCAAGATGCTCTGTGCAGCGAATTTTGACAAAAGATCTGCATATGCATGCTTACAAGATCCAATTAACACAACAACTGCAGCCAGCAGACCATGCACAGCGTCGTACATTAGCCAATTGAATATTGGAGCATTAACAAATCGATGGTAATTTTTCGAAGAAAATTATCTTTAGCGATGAGGCGAATGTTCAACTTAGTGGCTGCATAATGAATAAAACTGTCGAATTTGAGGGGCGAAAAAACCACAAGTGATTCAACATGCATCCACCACGAGTCACTGTTTGGTGTGGATTTTGGGTTGGAGGAGTGATTGGGCCGTACTTTTTCGAGAATTCTGCTGGAAATGCGGTTACCGTAAATGGTGTTCGTTATCGTGACATGATAACCAACTTGTTGTAGAATGAATCGAGCGGCATGGACGTGGAAGCGATATTCTTTCAACAAGATGTTGCGACCTGCCACACTGCGGGTGAAACAATACAGTTATTGCAGACGAAGTTCCATGGTCGTGTTATCTCGCGCCGTGGCAATGTGAATTGGCCACCAAGATCGTGCGATTTGACGGCATTGGACTTCTTTCTTCGGGGTTTTCTGGAAGGAAAAGTGTATGCCAATGATCAACAGACCATTCCGGAGCTGAAGGAAGCAATTGGGCGCACCATTAATGAAATTAGTCCGCAAATATGCCAAAATGTTATACTACATATAGCAACACGGGTTCTAATTCACCACATGTAACATCCCACATGTCACATGCTACATATCACATGTAACATCCCACATGGCACATGTAACATGTAACATTCCACATGTAACATTCCACATGTCACATGTAACATGCAACATGTCACATGCTACATATCACATATCATATCCCACATGTCACAGATAACATCCCACATGTCACATGTAACATCCCACATGTCACATATCACATGTAACATGCCACGTGCCACATGTCACATGCCACATATCACATGTAACATGCAACATATCACATATCACATGTAACACGCCACATGTCACCTATCACATCTAACATGCCACATGTGAAAATCATCGGTGGATTCTAATTCACTTTTTGAATCAGTCCGGGCATTTACGAATCAGTGT
This sequence comes from Ophion ellenae, assembly GCA_963210295.1. Taxonomy (NCBI): domain Eukaryota; kingdom Metazoa; phylum Arthropoda; class Insecta; order Hymenoptera; family Ichneumonidae; genus Ophion; species Ophion ellenae. The sequence continues at coordinate 7,541,632 of OY723397.1, forward strand.
GGGCTCTAATTAACCATCTAATTGACCCGGGATGGCTCCCCCGCCCTAAAACCGTTTTTCCGCAGGTAAAAAAAATACATGTCTAATAATTTTCGATGCTTTATCACATATATGAGTTTCAACATAATCGACGGCGGACACTTTGAACGGCGGATACTTTGGACGGCGCGCAAATTGGTAGTTATCGCTTCTGCCACCTGAAGCGCTGCTACCTAGCGGTGAGCCAATCAAACGCAGGTCTAAACAGCTGTGCAATGGACCAGGTTTTTTGGGATCAATCATATTTATAAGAGCGCCATGAATGGAAAATTATTCAGTTTTTTTTACTACTAATCCTATGGCGAGAATGACAAACATTATTTCAGTAGACTGCATTTCTCGTATGTTCGAACTTCTCTTATTTTTCAATTTCGTCCTCGGCCATCGGAGGAGATGGGATATAGGGTAGGTGGAGTATGAACAAATTTATACGGCCTAAATTTGTTCCTTTTTTCTTTATAATTTATCTGTTTTGTTTTCAGTAGATTGCATTCCTAGTTTGTACAACTTTTATTTTTATTTTTACTTCCTTTATCATGTTAATGAGAACCTGGAAATAAATATAATGGAAGAGGAACAAGGAAAATAAATTAACGCATTGTGTGTGTTTAAAAGGCACCGTTTTTATTGCTTTGAGAGTATAGAGAGTTTGTTTCTATTGCAAAGAATTGTTTTTGCCGTTTTCCCATTTTCGACGCAATTCTTCGTCCTGCGGAACTTTAAACACTGAACACTTTTCACTATCGTACTTAAAACTATTCCAACAGTTCGGTATGATGCACGCTTCAGGTATTTTCCGAATTCGATAGACCGTTTACTTTCTTTCGATACTACAACGGAACATCTTAAGGTATTACTGGATGGATATCAAACAAATCGCCAAAATTCTTGAAAGTTCGAGACATGATAGTTCTTGACAGAATAATAATACATGAATTCTTTTAAAAAATTTCACTAAATAATTAAGTAGTTATAAACCTATGAATTTTCATGTTTATCTGTGACTGACGAAACCGGACATAAGTTAAATTCATAGTTTTTTTCTCTTGCTTCCCTTAATATTTTTAACAAATAAGATTGCTGATCAACTAATGTTAATTTTTTCTTTAAAACTGTAGACACGCACTGGAGCCTCGCTTGCCCACGTTATTTTGAGGTTAGACTGACTTACTGCTACTCGCGAAGCATCATCAACGCGGAGAGCACAACGCATGCGTAAACAGGTCAAACATTGTTACCACCGATGAAAAAAAACGTTCATGCTGCTGCATTGTCACGTTCAGCAGTCAATGTATAACACAGTAAAATATTTATTTTAACGATGAATTAATCAGCAATCATTGGAAAACTAAATATATATTGAGTTTTTGGGTAATTATTGATAATAATAAGATGATCTTAACGTATTAATTCAATTTAAATATTTACCATTTTTTTCGTTGGACAGGTGAAAAAGACGTACAGTCACTGACAAAACTTCAGTCAAGCATACACCAACATCGTCGAATTTGCTTTCAATTATTATTAAAAGTAGTAAATTAACATTTCTAAGTGTTGATTTATTGTTGAATTAGATATTTGTAAGGCTAAACATGTATGACATGATCTAGACTTGTAAATCCATGATTCGCACAAGTTGGACTAACTTTTTGCTCGACGATCCATTCAGTAATACCTTAAGAGGTTAGGCCGATTTTTTAGGCAAATTTTTGGAAATTGAAAAATTTGCCTAAAAAATCATCAGATGATTGTTAATAACAAATGCACTATACAATATGAAAAAAATTCTTCGTACTTCCATTGACAATGTATTTTTCAAGATATATTCAACATTTCAAGTGAATCGGTTGAAAATTGTTTGAGTTATGTTTCCGGTCAGTTCTAGTTATTGTGAAAAAAAATCGCCAAAAAGCCTATTTTTTCGGCCTCTAGAGTGGCCTAAGGCCTTAACACGATTCAGAGACTGCAAGGAAGTTGTTTGTTGCTGTATATGTAAATCTGCAAGACCCCTAAGTGACAGAGCGCTCCCAGTGGGTAGATGGAGAACCAAATGTTTGCCTCACTAACGGTGACACTTCCCATCATCCAAAAACACCGAAGCTTCCAGGCCCGTATGCAAGACCGTATCGTTTTTTCGTGCGATCGTTTTTTACTTTCGGAACCGTTGAAAACGTCTCAAATGTATATACCATACTGGCTGTCCGCCCGCGGCTTCTAGTCCAGTAAAAGAGACTAAAACCCAGTACTTTTTAGCGTAGAGTATGAATTTTTACTAAAGGTAGATGGTCGCATACTGAAAGTAACCCGAACAAAATGTTGCCCCTCAACTCGCCCCGACCCTAAGAAATAGAGGTTGAAAACTTAAAAATTGCCGCATCTCGATAATTAATAGCCCGATCGAAAAATATTTCAAACAAAAGATGTTTGGAATAACAAAATTCGTATAAAGTTATCTGACGTCCAACGCCCTACCATTGAAAATAGCGGCACAAAAACGATTCGAAAATTTGGGGTTGATGCGTGTTCGAGCGGAGTAGACATATCGCTGCGTTACTATCTGGGTTAGTGGTGCTCTCGTGCCGCTACTTTCGAAGATAGGGGATTGGACGTCGGATAACTTTAAACGTATTTTATTATACCAAACAACTTTTGTTTAAAACATTTTTTGATCGGGCTATTAATTATCGGGTTACGTCGATTTTCAATTTTTCAACCCCTATTTCTTAGGATTGAGGCGAGTTGAGGGACAACATTTTATTGGGGTTACTTTCAGTATGCAACCATCTACCTTCAGTCAAAAATTCATATTCTACGCTAAAAAGTGCTTGGTTTTCGTCTCTTTTACTGGACTATTCGCTCGCGTGGACTTCTTTTGAATGTTCCTTAATAAAACGTGCTCCTCAAATGTTTCATTAAGGGATCCGTGGAATTATGTTCAAGAGCAGTAATACTAAGTTTCAAGTAAATCTGACCAGAATTTCGTGTACCATACAAACTTCGCTACCCGCTAATCCCCTTAAGATTCAATTTCCAAAACCGCTTAATATTCATTAATTGTGTCAATGAGCAGATATACGAAGTTTCAAGTAAATTCGACCTGATTGGTTTACTTTCCGTACAAACTTTGCCACCCCCCTTTCATTTAAGGGTTGAATTTCGAAAAACGCTACAATACGTATTTTATTATTTGTGTTGAAAGCATTAATACTAAGTTTCAAGTAAATCTTCTGACCAGATTTTTTCAATTTTTCATACAAACTTTGCCACCCCCTTTCTCCCCTCAGGAGTTGAATTTCGAAAAATGCTGAAATACGTGCTTCATTAATTGTACCAAGAAGCACGAATTCCAAATTTTAAGTAAATCTGACCAAATTTTTTAAAATTTTCATACACACTTTTCCATCCCGTTTCTCCCCTTAAGGGTCGAATTTCGAAAAATCCCTTCTTAAATGGTGTCTACATAATAAAATCAACACGCCCTCCAAATTTCACGTTTCTACATTTAGCGTTTTAGGCTGGACGATGATGAGCCCGTCAGTCAATCCGGACGTTTATGTAGATACATAGCGTAAAATAATATATCACCGTAATACAGAAAAGAGTAACGATACTCAGCAGTTGTTAGTTCGGGATGATTCTTGTCGTTAGACACCCATTTCTTCAACCAACTCTTTATTCGCACAACTATTTAAGGGGTCTTCTCACTTTCGACGCTAAAAAGGCGATTTTCATAAATTTTTATTTGATATAAAAGTTGTTACACTTAGTAAATACATTTTTTTTAATTTTATGCATTTATGTAACCCAAACAAACTTTAAACGCGTTTTTCTCGAATCAACGTTTTTATCAACGGCTTGTTGATAAAATTTTCGAAACTACCGAACCGATTCTTATGAAATTTTAACCACATATTCTTAACAACTATAGCTATAGCGCATATGAAGGATTTTTTTAAATTTTGATATTTTCTTGCTGAAATCGTCAAAAAAACACGTTTCTTTGTTTTTTTTTCGGAAAATGGCCGCCATTTTATTATTTTTGCATATATCAAAAAGCGTATGATATGCGCTATAGCTATTAACATACTGAATCTAAAACCGTTTGATTTTTTTGTTTCGGATGATCCATCTCCGAGATTTCATCAACAGCGCAGCGCTACAATTTTTGGGACATTTTTTTAACGGCCATTTTCGTCTATAAATAGTGACTTGAATAAATAAGTTTTTTTTTTAATTTTGAAACTGTATTTGTTAAGTGTAACAACTTTAATACCAATATCTATAATATGAACCTATCGAAAAAATTCATGAAAATAGCCTGTTTAGCGTCTAAAGTGGTAAAGCCCCTTAATCGTGAAAACGACTCGTCCATGTTTATTCCTGATTCAACGATACTTATATCCCTCTGTGCACGAATGCATTTTTTTCGCAGTCGTTACGCTAGTTGCATCGACGCGATCACTTCGATAGTTTCGTCCAGAGAACAACCAACAGTAGCTGAGTCAGCCTCGGCGCCGGAATGGTCACCCAGACTAGACTGGGCGCACGTACCGTCTTACGAAGGAATCGCGGCGCCAGAGCCGGATGATGAACCAAGCTTGGAGCTGGATTCGGAGCCTACACGAACCTCGTCACCAACAAAGCGGCTAACCGGGGGAATCAAATCACAGAGAAACCGGCTAATCGGAGGAATCGCATCGCAGACAAAACGGCTAACCGGAGGAATGAAATCGCTGGGAAAACGGCTAACCGGAGGATTCAAATCGCAGACGAAACGGCTAATTGGAGGAATCAAATCGCAGACGAAACGGCTAACCTCGGGAATTAAATCACAGGGAAAACGGCTAATCAAGGGAATTAAATCACAGGGAAAACGGCTAATCAAGGGAATCAAATTGCTGATAAAGCGGATGATCAGACGAATCAAATCGCTGAGGAAATCGATAACTAAGCGAATCAAATCGGTAATAAAACCGAATATTAAACGAATTGTATCGTGGATAAGACGGATTAGTCGACGAATTGTATCGCGGATAAGACGGATTAGTCAAAAAATTGGCTTGCGGATAAGGAACGTCTATCAACGAATCTCGGCGCGGTTTACAGGGATGTTTCCCAGAATGTGGACGCTGGTAACAGATTTATTGAAGCTAATCGCCAAGTGGTCAGTGCAGATGATCTTAAATTTCCTGCAGCAGTTACCAAGGAGGATTATACAATTTATCCGTTGGCTGATCGCGAAGATCCGGCAATATATTCAACGATTGTTGTGGCGGGTAAGGACGGTGGTCCCGAGAATGATGATGCGGATGGCGATTAAAGCTGTAATACGCAGCGTGCGAACGTTTATAATGACCGCTATACGAAGCGCAATTGCTGCGGTGGGGTGGCCTGTAATACTAATAGCAGTGTTAGTCATTTGGGGTATATGTAATTGGATTATGATAATCCTAACTATTTTGTATTATAAAAAAAAGGTGGTGACATAAATGTGGGACAGATCGTGGGGAAGGAAGTAAGTGAGATAGGCGAGACGGCTTGAAGAGCAAGTATAAGATATCGTACTCCAATATAGAGCCCAACGTGTTCTCATACGTGACATTCTGGCACGCATCTCATCTCCAAATTTGGTTCTTGAATAATCTTCCTCCCGACTTCGCGTCAACCAAATGGCACAAACCCACGATTACTACAGTAAATAATATCATTATCATTCTATACCGGATGAGGCCCCAACTGTTGGCAGTAGAAATCATTTCTAATCTATGAGACTCAGGATGAAACTTTTCCCACAAGAGTTCGACAGTTCGATGGGGGTCGCCGAGTGGTCGTTACGAGGCTCATCCAGGTGGAGGCGCTTCGAAGATTTCAAGCTCACCTCCATTTTTTTAAACGGTACCACTATTGTTTTTCAGAATTTTATCGAGCAACTAAAAATAAGTTCACACACCAAATTTCAAGATTTAGTATTGACAAAACGATCGTTGTGATATTTCGTGGGTGAACTTATTTTTAGTTTTTAGTTTGATAAAAACGGAAGTGAGTTTGAAATCTCCGAAGCGCCGCCACTCAGATGAACCTCACAGCCACCACTCGATGACCCGCTTCGAACTATGCAACTTATGTGGGGAATGTTTTCTCCTAATAGTACGAGAGCCCACGACCAAAATTTTGGCCTCATGGTATTACGGCCGCAACCGTATAAAATCTTTAACTTCGATAAACCCGAACCCAAAAAAGCTAATTCCCGAAATTTCACGTTTTGACGTCGGGCCTGACCGCATTTTTAAAAATGTCAACAAATTTTACCTAACTGTATCGTAATATTCCGTCTGATTTCCGAAATTTAGTTAAGAGGTTAAGCCACTCTAGAGGCTGAAAAAATAGGCTTTCTGGGGGTTTTTCTGAAAAAAAAATCCCCAAAAAGCCTTTTTTTCGGCCTCTAGAGTGGCCTTAAATGATAGACCTGAGATACCGAAAACGCGTTTTTCAGACGCCCATGGCGTAGCGCGTAACCAGGAGACCATTTAAAACAATAAACAATGAGACAAAAAAATGATAGCATACCGCCTGAAAATCATTTTTATAAGTGAATTGGGGCGAGTTGATGTGAAAAAAAAACAATTGTCAGAAAAAACGTCTGAGCACCTTACATTTTGAGAGTATTTTGAAAATTTTTACGAATTTTGATGATCGGTTACGTAGCATTCCGTCTGAAAGCTGTTGGACATGATAAAATAAGTTGCCCAGATGTGAAATTGATATCAGACAAATTCAATGCAGCACCTAACTAATTAGACAACTTATAGGCGGTATTTAAAATGTCTGAAAACAGTATTATGGTAATATCGACAGCCATACAAGTTTGATGCTTCGGGCAAAATATCTGAAAACGAAAACTAGTAATGAAATAACAAAATCTCTTTATACGGTTTTGGCCGTAAAACTATGAGCTATGGTTTTGGCCGTGTGGTCTTGTACTATGTCTTATACGAAATATTTCTACTGCTGATAGTTGTTGGCACACCCGAACTATATATCCTTATCCAAGTCAGAAATACTTACGACCAATCTCTGATAAAATAACCGCCCCCCTTGATTTTGATAAAACTGCGGTTTGGTCCAGTGTGTTAAAATATTCGACACGTATATTGTTTCTGCGGTAAACCATTTATAAGCGGTGAACCCTAGCCTTAAAAGTTTGCACTATGCATCCATGATAATAAAGATAAATATAACAACAATTTGCTCCGTCCATTGCGAAATTGTGTTTTCCGCATGTGTAGAGGATTTAAAAGTAGTCGACGCGCGTTTTTTTTCCTCCGATATATCGTTATAAAGGAATGAAAATCACCCTTCAATGTTTCGCTAATATGAATCCAAAAACTGTCGAATCTTTTGCGATCACCGGCTAACTTCGTGCTCCTCCAAACTGCTGTTTCACGGTGGTGCGTTCACGAACAAGATTGACGCGCCATCTGTTGGCTGTAGTCGATATTCTTTGAGTTTCTCTCATTTCCGGTCGGTACGAACAATTTCCGACCTACTTGCACGCGCGTACCATTTTGAGGTAATGAAGAATTCTTCCTTTCTTCAATGTCGAGGTTACAAAGTCATGGAAACCTTTTTCCATGAATTGGAGATTGTCCGACATTGTGCGAAAAAAAATATCTGGACGGTAGAATGCAACAATTGAAAAATCGAACAACGCAACCGGACCGAGCAATATTTTCTCGTCGTTCGATCTTTCGCGAATCAACTGCTCATGATAAATGCGCGGTGGAACATTATGTTACCGACCGTAGGTAAATGCGCGGTGGAACCTTATGTTACCGACCGTAGATAAATGCGCTTCCTTCTTGTCCAAGTGCAGGCCTAATGATCTAATCTTCCTTGACAGGCCCCGAAACGGAACGAAATCTCTGACGCACCGACTGAAATGCCATCGGTCGGTAAAGAAAATCACCTTTCCTTCAACGCGTCCCGTTACATCATTATCTTGCGTTTACGAGGCATAAACAACGAAAGGTAAGGGCTTGCAAATGAAAAATCGCTTCTGCCTCTGCAGTGACTGATCGTGACGCGGTCGGTATGCCAGGTTGCTCCAAGACAGGCTGCAACATACGCTCGGTCGGCAGATAAAAACTTCAATGCACTAATTTTCGTAGGCTTCTGCACTTTTTCGACACCGCTCGAAGAATCTCAGGGTTTCGTCTATCCCAACACTACGCACGATGAAACTTTTTATTTAGAGAAAAATTGATGCGTTTTCGGAACTTATTGTAATTTAAGATTTGAGATGGGATCTCTGCATATTCATATATATAGATATATATGAAGGTGAATTTAAAGCCCCAAATATGCAGAGATCCCATCTCAAATCTTAAATTACAATAAGTTCCGAAAACGCATCAATTTTTCTCGATCGATATATATATATTCTTTTCGAAACGTACCAATTATTCATTTGCCTTGTGACTCGCATTTATAATAGGCAAATAAATTTTATATTGCTCGAAACTCGGTTAGCAGGAAGTGATGATCGGAAACATATAGATATATCTCGCACATGTAATGACGGTTCATCGTATATGCATACGAGAAATGTTCCCGTGAACTTTCTCTTTCACCTCGACATCTTTATTGCGAGGATCTTCCGCAGTCTCGTCCCAATCTTGCTTTTTCCTCTCTCTCACTATCTCACTCTCGCTATATTGTCATTGATCAATCACTCCTGTGAGAAATGTCACAACGTATTTTCAAGACTTGACGTCGCTCCTATTCGTTCTAATAATAATCATATAATAAAAATACAAAAAATACAAAAAAGTAATAATAATAATATAATAAAAAATACACGAAACAACTAAAATAAACCATCTAATAATAATAATAATAATATAGTTGAAAAATAAAAAACAAACACATAAAAGTTTCCAAATTCGAATAAAAAAATAAGCGAAATATATCGTATATAATTTCGATATCTTGTGTCGTCGACATCACAATTCTCGAAATCCTTTTATTCGCAATTTCCGAATTGAGATGCGTGCAAAAATGAAGCCCAATCGGATCGGATTCAAAGATGTTGTGTGTTTCAATTTTTTATTTTTTTCACTGCCGTGAATGAAAGTAAGTGCCCTTTTTGTTTTTTTTCTTCGTCGTTTGAAAAAAAAAATACATGTTTGACGTTCCACCGCGAGCTCTTGGCGAAGCTTCCCGTTAATGGAGGAGGAGGCCTCGACAGCCGTGCACGACACTCGTGGCCCATCCACCCGGCGAGTGCGAGCGTCGGGTGGGCGCGAGAGGGGGAGGGTGTGTAGCACATGCCTCGCGGTGGGATATAGTAACGTTATCCTCGAGATACCTCGCTGGTTTTATCGTCGCGATGCGTGACGCTTAGTTACGTGTACGTAACGTACGTTACCCCCGTTCCGCTCCTCTCTCTCTCTCTCTCTCTCTCTCTCTCTCTCTCTCTCACACACACACACACACACATATATATATATATATATATGTGTGTGTGTGTGTGTGTGTGTGTGTGTGTGTGTGTGTGTGTGTGTGTGTGTGTGTGTGTGTGTGTGTGTGTGTGTGTGTGTGTGTGTGTGTGTGTGTGTGTGTGTGTGTGTGTATAGCATCGCTATTACGCTCGAGCAATCATCCTCCCGGTATATCTCTACTTCGTGAAGGCAAAAGAGGACGTCGAGTAGGAAGAGAACGAAGTGAAGGAGAAGGATGAAGTTTCGGCCGCGACGTATAGCGAAGGCGAGTAACTCGGTCTAGGATTATTCTGTAGGGACTCGCAGACTCACATGTGAATCACACCTTTGTCAAGCTCGTGGATCGGTATAATTTCGAAATTCTCCGCTCATTATACCGATCGTTCTCTTTTTTGCTGAGTTGCTTGAAAATAATAATAATCAAAACAATAATCATAATAATAATGGATAATAATGATACGTTGTGTATAATCAAATATTCCCATTCACAAAATCGTTCTAGTAGGAATCATTATTTATATTCGTATGATTTTAGATTTTTCATTTATTTAGAATGAATGAGATATTAGAGCTAGAGAAAATTATGCAAATTTCATGCACACAATGTGCGTGAGATATGCATAGTTTTCTCTTACTTTTTTGTGTACTGATTTTGATTTTTTTCGAAGCTATTTTTAAATAGTAATGACAATAATAATGAATACACGATGATAATAATAACAAATAGTGATAATACGATTATTTGATATTATATAAAACACGAAAATAATTGTGTTTTAGATACAAAAAGTAAGAGAATAAGTATAATAAAATACTTTTAAAAAACTAAAATAATTATTTTTATTAGAATTATTCGATTAAAGGGGCCAGTCCACTTTAAAAATTTCAAAAAATCGAAAGCAAGCGAGAGTTGAAGAAATCGACGATCATGAGCAATCAGAAGGGATTTTGTACGGTGCAGGAATTGCCGATTGAGTTTAGGTAAGAGTTTTTCATAGTATAAACTTCAAACGCGTTTTTCTTGAAACAACGTTTTCAAAATCTAGCTCCATCGTATCTCTAAAACTAATAAACCGATTCTCTTGAAATTTGAACTACATATTGTAAACATGATTCGGAACAAGATGACCCTCAATGGTTTTAAAATTTTGTTTTTCACTCTTTTGTTTGCGAAAAACTGCGAAAAAACCCGTTTTTTTACTTTTTTCGTTTTTCATCTGCCATTTCTTTATTTTTTGACAAAACTTTATATCCGATGGTCATTTTATAGCTGGTGTCATACTGAATCTAATGGACTTTGATTTTTTTGTTTCAGACAAGCCGTTGCCGAGTTGTGATGAAGCTACCGAGCCCACCTATTTTTCAGGCGTTACGTTAAACTATAGTTTTTGTACTTAAAAATGAGTAAAAACGAATTAATTTTTTTTTCAAATGTTTTTCACGACTTTATTTATCAAGCCCAACAACTTTAATATTCATATCTCTTATAAAATCCTCACCGGAAAAATCGCGAAAATAGCCTTTTTTTCGTTGCCCCAAAGTGGATTGGCCCCTTAACGGCAATATTTGATAATATACAACGTATCGTTATCATCAAATATTCCCATTAATAAAACAATTCCAATAAAAATGATTGTTTTTATAAGAACAATGAAAAAAAAGCTCGGCAATTTACGAAAATATCATACACACAATGTGCAAATAATTTCCACGATTCTCCGTACCTTTTTTTCCATCGCCTAGTCACAATGACGATAAAACAAATAATAACAACGACCACCACAGGGTGATCAACAATATCAATATATTCATATTTATATACGGAATGAGGCATTGGAAACAAGGCAGGTAAAAACTCATCATGTACATATAGGTACATGAGGAGTTTTCAATGCAACGTATGCACACGGATACGTTGAGAACCATTCGCATTATGCGCTATTACATCCTCACCAGTCGTATCGTTGAATCGCGGTCTGCCCTCCTTATAATCGACTTGGCGTACAATTTTTCGTAATCCTGCTAATGCGTGTGCGTCCTGTGCTGGCAAAACGTAGGCACGAGCCGTTTGAACAACGATAGATGAGCGCCCTCGCATCATCGCGTATACGCGCTCGTTCCACCCACACAAGCGCACCACGTACGTAGGAGAGATCTGCACATACGCACACAGCCACGCGCGCGAGCGCCCGTCATTACGCGATGGTGCATCAATTAACCTGTGGTACTACAGACACACACACACACGCGCGCGCACACACACACACACACACACACACGCACACACACACACACACAAGCACAAACAAACACACACGCGCGCGCGCGCGCACACACGCGCGCACACACACACACACACACACACACACACACACACACACACACACAAGCACAAACACACACACACACACACACACACACACACACACACACACACACACACACACACACAAGCACAAACAAACACACACGCGCGCGCGCGCGCACGCACGCACGCACACACACACACACACACACACACACACACACACACAAATACACACACACACGCACACGCTCAGTACGAAAAATATGCCGGGGAGAAAGGTTTTCGGGTCGGGGCAACCGCGAGCGTGTGCCCTCGCGAGTTGCTCCTCCGCGGACGTCTATGCACACGCGCACACATACAGAAACACACCTATGGGACGCTCCGTGTCTCGGATCCATATCCAGAAAATTCAATTTCTTCGTTGGGACGATTCTATAAAATGTTATTTAAAACGACTAGGAAGAATATAAAGAGAGAGAGAGAGAGAGGTTGACTGATTGGATTTATTATTATGGTCTAGTTCAACCCTCGAACAAATATAAAATTACAGACGGAAGAAAAAATATTAAAAATAAAAATAACATTGGAAATGAAAATTATATGTAAAACAAAAAGAAAAATAAACGAAGATTGGAGGAAATAAGGATTTTATATAAAGCTAAAATAAACGGAAATTATGGAAATGAGAATTCGATATAATGCAAAATGAATACTAAATATGAATGACAATTGAAGCAATGAGGATTTAATATAATGGATAAATAATACGACAAATAAACGAACGTTTGAAAAATAAGCACTCAATGTAATGCAAAATCGTACAAAAAAGTATTCAACTAATTTGTTTATTTTTCGTGGGGCGCATGCAATAGATAATTGATGCATGAATAGTTCACGTACGTCACTGACAATATTAATGCACTTTTGTTGCACATTTTATTGCACAAGTATTTTCATATCTATTAAAAATGCACAATCACGAGTTTTCAGGACAATCTGTATGGGGCTGGGAGAAATTAATTTTTACTTTCCGTTTAAAAAATGGGAAAAATTATTTTTTACTTTACCGTTTTGAAAACGTTCTTTGAAAAAAAAAATTTTTATAATTTCATTTTTTGCCTTTTAGTCTTGTGTGTGTGAAAATTTGCAATTTATTTTCAACATCTTGATGAGATTGTGACAGAGACACGTGGCAAATTTCAGCTTTATGAAAACCTGAAATTTGAAAACCCTAGTCACTAAGGGGGCATCCATTAATTACGTGAGGTGATTTTGGCGATTTTTCGACACCCCCTCTCCCCCTGGTGAGATGTCGTGAGATTTTGCTTGACCCCCTCCCCCCTCCCCTAATCTCACGTGAGATTTTTCAAAATGCACACGTTCACGGAAAATAAATTGTAGTAGAAGTAACTGCGGTTGTAGTACCATTTACTCCACCATGTAAAGTAGTAGGGAGACTCTCCCTACGTGATAAAAATTAGGTGATTACTAAAATTACTAAAATTACATGATATTTGCCGAAGCCCCCCTCTCCGCCACGTGAGATGGGGTGAGATTTCGCTCGACCCCCTCCCCCCCTAAACGCCTCACGTAATTAATGGACGCCCCCTAATGCGCTATTCACTATTAATATTTCTCTATTTAGTTTTCTTTTTTCTCTTCAAGAAAGCGAGTTAATATTGCATTGTCATCCAGTTCTGAGCTATGGTTCAACTTTCAAGTCTCTAGCTCATACGGAAGTTAGTTTAAAATCGATTGCAAAATTTGTACCGAACAGACAAACAAACACACAGACAATAAAGCGAGCTCATAAAAAAAGTGGTATGAATAAAATAACAAAGGCTAAAGGACAAGGGTGCGATATTAAACATTTAAAAAAACGATGCAAGTTGTTATAAGATACGAAATAAAGTATCATACCGAGAAGTAAAAATGTAAGCGAAAAGTCTAATTATAAAACTAAGATTAACCTGAAAGCTTAACATATATATATATATACACTCAGCGCAACAATTAAGGGATGACTATTTTTTCGACGAAAAATAGCCCTTTTTCAAACCGCTGTAACTCGGTGAAAAATGGTCGGAGAAAAAATTTAAATAAAGCTTTTTGTAGTATAAACCTTCGAATTTGATAATCTGATTATAAATAATTTTTTTCGTTTCGTTTAAATAAAGAAATTCGTTGTTAAACAAAACAAAACATAAAATCAAAAAATTTGCTCGAGTTTGACAAGGTACACGGGGAACAGAAATGTTTTTTTCGAAAATCTGTTTCGACCATTCGAAAGCTTGTATCTTTCCCAACAATTTGTTTTTTTTTTCAATTTCTGTGCGATTTTTTTTAGCCAAGTTATCGCAGCTTTACGAAAAAATGCATTTTTCAACTTTGACCGGTCATAACTCTGGTCCAAATCATCGCACAGCATCCAAACTAGCATCGTTGGAAAGATTGAATTTTTGCATTTGATCCGCCATTTTGAATTTTTCCATTTTTTATCCCAGATTCGCAATCAGCACCCTCGAAAACCCTGGAATACCAAATTTCTTAATTTTCTGATTTTTTTTTTCTTTCGAGAAATTTCACCCCGCGCTGATACCTGAGAAACCTCGATTTTCGTGAAAATTGACGGATCTCGATTTTCTCCAAAAGAACGGGGTTGCAACCCGAATAAAGAATAAAGGCAGCGATCTGCTATTTGGTGGAGTATTTCTACATACCCTGAACTAAAAAAAAACGCAAAAAACTTTGGTGCCTCTGCATTTGTTGTAATGTTATAACATGATAAACAAAAAAGTGTAAAAATGGGCATTTTACACACTTTTAAACAATCAGTTTTACAATGTTGAAAACGGCTTCTGAAAAATACGAAAAATAAACAGTTTCGTAGGGGGAAATCCAAGCTTTCCAACGATGCCGGTTTGGATGCTGTGAGATGATTTGGACCAGAGTTATGACCGGTCAAAGTTGAAAAATGCATTTTTTCGTAAAGCTGCGATGACTTGGCTAAAAAAAATCGCACAGAAATTGAAAAAAAACCAAATTGTTGGGAAAGATACAAGCTTTCGAATGGTCGAAACAGATTTTCGAAAAAAAAATTCTGTTCCCCGTATACCTTGACAAACTCGAGCAAATTTTTTGATTTTATGTTTTGTTTTGTTTAACAACGAATTTCTTTATTTAAACGAAACGAAAAGAATTATTTATAATCAGATTATCAAAGTCGAAGGATTACACTACAAAATGCTTTTTTTTCATTTTTTCTCCGACCATTTTTCACCGAGTTACAGCGGTTTGAAGAAGGGCTATTTTTCGTCGAAAAAATAGTGATCCCTTAATTGTTGCGCTTAGTGTATATATATATATATATTTAATTTTTTTAAATTTATTTAAATTTAATATAAATATTAAATATAAATTAAAAAACATATATATATATTCCAATCCTCCCTGCACTTTCCTCGAAGTGCGCGATTACCTACGTAGTAATGAAAATTGTACGGTCCTGATTCAACCCACACGCACACTCAGCACCCAAGTCTCGACGTTCAAGCGCCTCGTACTTGTGCGCCTTCCGCATGCACGCGTGTGCATGCGATCGGGCTTTCTTTCCAAGCTCCGTTCGCCGTGGCGTATGCACAACCGGCGAGCCGCGCACTTCGATAACGGCTCACCTCGCGGTACGCAACGCGAAATGGATAGGCAATATTACTGCATTAGCCCTGGTGCGTGTTAACTTATCGACCGGGATCGGGTAATCGGGGTCAGGTATCTGAAACCCGCTTCTTTTGTCGTTACCTGGGATCTTCGAATTTATTTATATTTATTCAGGTTTATTGATATATCCATATATATATATATATATATACAGTCGAACCTCGATATAACGAAATCCTTGATATAACGAAGATTTGTCCATTCCCTTCCTATAGACACCCGACACCTTCATACAACGACATAATCATATACATTATGCTCTCATTGCTAATTGCTTGTAAAAAAATCACCTAATTAAAACCCTTCTTTCTTTTAAAAATATTCTCATATTTATAATACTAATATATTCTTTTTAAAGAACATTTTGAGGATCATGACTTCGGTATAACGAAACCTCAATATAACGAACTTCCCTTGAGATTCGTTATATCGAGATTCGACTGTGTATATATATATATATATATATATATATATATATATATATATATATATATATATATATATATATATATATATATATATATATATATATATATATATATATATATACATAATAGGGTGGCACAAATATCAGCTCTATTTTTTTCCGTTTTCTCACCATCCAATTATCTACTTTAAGGGCGGGGTAAGGTTAATTCGGCGAAATAAAAGCATATTAGCCAAAAATTTTCTAGACGCTACAGTAATGCTGGTTTATTTAATTAATTTCCATACAATAATACAATGTCTGACCTACATTTTCCTAAATTTTCATTGCAAAATATTGATAAATAAGCCGTTGGGCAGCATATCTCCGCAGGCTCCTCGAAATAAAAGTGGTTTTGTGGTGTACGCTATAACTCGTCAATGGATCATCTAAAATAAAAAAATTAAAATGCTTTTACTAGGTGAGATATTTCTCGAGGTAACGCTGCCGAGTTTTTTTTTAATAATCATTTTTTATCTTACAATAGCAAATTTGCCGATTTTTTTAAAGCGAAATTCGCGTTTTTGACTTCCAAGTGCTACCGAAAATTAAAAATCGATTAAGAAAAAAAACTCGGCAGCGTTACCTCGAGAAACACCTCACCTAATGAACGCATTCTGATTTTTTTTGTCAGATGATCAAGTAACGAGTTACAGCGTACACCGCAAAACAACTATTTCCAGGCGCCTGCGGAGATTTGCTGCCAACGGCTTATTTATTAATATTTTGTTATTATATGGAAATTAATTAAATAAACCAGCAATACCTGTATCGCCTGAAAAAAATCTTGAAAATGTTTTTTTTTACCGAATTAAACTTACCCCGCCCTTAAGGCAAAAAAAATATTGTCGCGAAAGCTGCGAGCGGTGAAAAAATATTTAGAGGTCGCTCGAGCCACCCAAAAATTCAAATGTTCATTGAAAAATTAATTTTTTTTTCGTCCACTTCTCACCCATTAAGGGGCTATACCAGTGTGACATTAAAAAAAAATCGATTTCTTTTGTTGCCTTTTTCGACAGTTTCTACTTTATACTTTACGTTTATACTTAGAATTTTTTATGATAAATACAATTCTTTCTTGCAAAAATCGATAGTTAAATCTTCAAACGCTTTTTCTCGAAATGCGATTATTCAAATTTACTGACATTGTAACTCAAAGAGCAATTATCCGATTGACTAGAAATTTAAACTGAGTACTCTTGAATATATTTACTCTACAATGACGTAGGATATTTATGATTGGATGAAAAATTGACGATTTAGCATTGAAAAAAACTACCATTTTATTGTCAAGAAAACAGACTTTTTTCATAACCACGCCATTTTGTTAGATTTTGATATTTTCCGAAAATCCTAGGTCATTGTACAGGAAATACCTTCCAGTTTAACGACATTTTTTTCCTCTTTCGGTTTCAGCTACTCAATCGGCCGGAATCATGTCAGCAGTGGATGAACTTTTTTTTGCGTCTCTGAAGGCAGCGCATAAGTCGCTTGGATCTCAATATTTTTTTATGTAAGAATTATGTAACGTAGGTCAAATATAGCCAAATATATTCTCAATTTTCCGAAACGTTTAATTGAGTACTTTTCTTCCAAAAAATTCCCGAAAATCACCCAAATTTTCAGCGCTCACACTGGTATAGCCCCTTAATTTCACGCTTCATAATTTTCAAATTAAGCTCGCCAAAGCTCTAGCCAGCCAATGAATATTTAGTGGTCGCTCAAGAGCTTCGAAATGCCGAATTGTCGCCAATTTTTTTTTCTCTTCTGACTCATAAATTTAACACTTTGTAAAATGTTCAATACAATTAATCCTTTTTTTCTTTAGAAACGGATTTTTTTAATTTACGGCACACACACATGCCCTCGGGAAATAGGAAATTCCGTAAATCAAAGAAACGAAAAAAAATTCATTTTCTTATTGCACGATTTTTAAAATTTATTTTCCATCATCCTGCAAGACCTTTGCAGTTTTGAGGCTCGTGCGAGGGAGCATGTACTTCCGGTGCTTCGCTGCAATGAAATTTACCACACGCCGTCCTCATTCTTGTATTACAGCTTCTCCTCCGTCCTCCTCCTCTTCTTCAGGGGGTCAACGGATTTTTTACACTTCATCCTTTGACGCTATATGTATATGTGATGCATGTATATGATATTGCCTACTTTCAGCCTATCACCGGGTTCAAAGGATACTTACGACGAGGATTTACGTGGTGTCCAGAAACGGTACTCCCCGCAACGTTTTCATCGATTCGCAGTACAATGCGTTTACACATTTATTGTATAAAAGCCTACCTACGTATATGGCAATAACACCAACCTTAATAATAATAATATATAGTAGTGAAGAAGTAATGAAAAAATAAGAAAATAGCAGCAACAATAGCATATAAAAGTAGTTGAAAAAGGGCCGCAAGGTATCTACTTGAAATGCCTAAGAGAAGAAGCAAGAGCAATTAAAAATGGTGACCCATCAATATGGGGAAAATAAATAAAGGAAGCGATGGAAAGCGTAGGTGGACCGACGTCCACACTTTCATGTTCGTGCGGCCTCGGCCTGCCTCAATAGCCGTGTCCAGACCGGCCGAGGCAAGAACCGAGGCAGCATTTCCGAGGCGCCAAATTTTGACCGTTGATATTTGAACCCAAATAATGAGAATTTCAAGAATAAAAAATTTGCCGTTTTGGCTTACTTAAGGCCTCAGGCCACTCTAGAGGCCGAAAAAATAGGCTTTTTGGGGATTTTTTTTTCAGAAAAATTACAAAATAAATCGAGATTAAAAAAAAGGGTGTTTATCATACATATCAGTGACTGTATACAATAATTTTATTGAAGCGATTAATTTCAAAATGGCGGCTGTGCAGCGTTTATCTCAATACTGCATTTTTTAAGTTGGCCGGAAACATAACTCAGACAATTTTCAACCGATTCACTTGAAATGTTGAAGATATCTTGAAAAATACATTGTCTATGGAAGTACGTGCCTAAAAAATCGTCGGATAATTGTTAATAACAAATGAACTATGCAATATAAAAAAAATCCGACGTACTTCCATAGACAATGTATTTTTCACGATACACTCAACATTTCAAGTTAATCGGCTGAAAATTGTCTGAGTTATGTTTCCGGCCAACTAAAAAAATGCAGTTTTGAGATAAACGCTGCACAGCCGACATGTTGAAATTAATCGCTTCAAAAAAATTATTTTATACAGTCACTGATATGTATGATGAACACCTTTTTTTGTAATCTCGGTTCATTTTGTAGTTTTTTCCTGAAAAAAAATCTCCAAAAAGCCTTTTTTTCGGCTTCTAGAGTGGCCTAACCCCTTAAGGAATTATGAGCTCTTTAGCGGTAATTGGGCATAAGCCAAAATTCACCAATTGTTGTTGGCTCATGGGTGCAAAATCTTTATTTTATCGCAAATAATGGAAATTGACCGGGTGAACTTCAAAAAGTATTTCTTTGTTTGGGTTTATTTGGGCTTGTTTAGTGGTGTCATATAAATACCACTAAACGTAGTATTTCTATGATTTTCAACATAAATTCCAAGACTAATGCTTTATTTATTCATATTCTCCGTTTATTTAAAACAATAAGAATTGTTCCATATAATTACTACACCAAATTACTAAACGATAGATTTGACATAAACTTAGAGCCTTACAAGTTCGGAGAGGGATGAACCGTACACTTTTAATCCCTCTTCGGACTCCTAACGATTAAACGTACTGCTTTACTCTCTGTCTAGTCGCCCTTATGAGCTAGGAAAACATGGTAGTGGCATTTAAAATACATTTTTGACTTCTGAGACACTGTTGGAACTATAAATTTCCAAGTTACCTTTCCTGATGTTGCTTGAAATTTTTAAATTCGAAAAAATCGTCATTTTCGATACCAATCGAAAAATTCTATTTTGAACGCAAAATACGCGAAATATCAACTTTTACAACTTTTCATATTTTGTTTATTTTGACTCGATAACCTTAAATTCACCGTCGAAACTTGGCGCCCCGAATATCGTACTCTTCCCGAAAATCGTACAAAAATGGGAGGTTGTTTTTTTTTCGGCGGAGCCCTGGCAGAGGCCTTGGAGAGCCCCAGGGCTTCGCGGAGCACGCTATGAGTACGGCTGACTTAATGATATATCGATTTGATTAACAAATAATACAATTCTGTCTGTGATATGAAAACAACCAAACCATCATTAGCCTTGCTTTGGATATTCTTAAACAATTGATCCAATAAAAAATGGCAGTTTCCACGGCAGGGTATCGGCATGCCCTGGCGCCCCAGTGATGCTCGGAGCCCCGGCAAAAGCTGCGGTGGATACATCCGAGGCCCTGACAGAGTACCTTGGCCGGTAGAAAATGGCCCTGAAGCGCTGTGGTGACGTTTTGGCGCCCTTTACCTTTCGCCAGGGTCCTTTACCTTCCGCTAGGGCCCCAATAGTACCCGGGGCAAAAGCGTCCCAAATGCGGGGCCCGTTTCAGGCCCTTCACCTTTCGCCGAGCCCCCTCGCCCCTCCCCAGTCAGGTACCCTAGCAAAAGGCGAGAGGGCCTTAGCAAAAATAAATTCTTCGATTCCAACCGGCCTTCCAGCCGAATTCACCCGGGTAGTCAGGTTGAAAAAAACAACAAACAAAAAACAAGTGGAGAAATCCCTAATTACCCTTCGCGTATCCCCGGAACCCGGGGTTAAGTAGTGCACCTGAAAAAAAAAGAGGAAAAAAATATCCTCTCCGCGAACGAGTCTTCCGAGTAAAAGTGCAGGACTTCGTATGGTATACATATCCGTGGGGATGTGGCGGTGAAAGAACAGACGGTGTTGGGGAGCTAGGGGCTTTTTTGGCGTAGCCCGGGTGAAGCAACGACCCTAGACAACAGAGTCTAGGATTTCTCGGTCGATACCAATAATTAGAAATCTCCGGCTGGCCCCCGGGCCGATCCTCTACACGCCTTGGCTCCTCCAGCCGCGAAGAAAGACGTCGAAGAAATTTCAAGCCCATATACCGGGTGGCTCGGACAAAGCGTCACAAGCTTGCAGTTGCATGCAACAGTGTCCGGCCGAAGATAATTTCATGATTCAATAACGTTTAAACGATGCAAAATGGAAACACAACTATATCATCGTGAAGTTCTTTCATTATGAAGTCAAAATATATAATTCGAAAATTGTTCATAACGATTAACAATTATTTGTAAGAAAAATAACACGCTTTGCTGCTTCATAAATGTCCGGCCAAATTCCAAGAAGATATTGAGAGCTCCGTTCCTTTTGCATTGTACGATCAGTAACGCTCAGTGAAGATGTCGAAACGTCTTTAGATGTACGTAAAGTGGTTATCAAGTTGTACAACGAAGGAAAAGTTTCACGTGAAATAGCTCAAATTTTGGCGATTGGAAAATCGACTGTTATCGATATAATAAATAAATTCAAAACTACAGGTACTCTAGAAGATAAATACTGTCCTGGAAGACCGAGGAAAACAACTAATCGTGTCGATAAAGTGATCAAAAGAAAGGCGGTCGCAGACGTAAAAAAGCATGCTGCAATCATCGCACGTGAATTGCGCGACGAAAATTTGGCTGACATTAGCCAAAGTACTGTTTCACGTGGACTGACAGAATTGGGACTTTTTGGACGTGTTGGAGTTGAAAAACCGCTCATCAGTAAAAAAATAAGAAGGCCAGATTAGAATTCGCGAAAAAATACCAGAGTTGGAATGTTGAAAATTGGGAAAAAAGTGCTGTTCTCAGACGAAACTAAAATTAATTTGTTTGGAAATGATGGGAGAAGGTACGTTCGACGACCAAAAGGAACTAGAAATGATTCGCGATATCAAACACCAACTGTGAAACACGGTGGAGGTAGCATTATGCTATGGGGTGCATTCTCTTGGAAAGGCGTCGGTCCAATCTTTAAAATTGAAGGCACTATGAACTCTGCTATGTATAGAGATATTTACTACTATATTTTTTCTTTGTATATAGTGCGTAATTCATACTTGGCCGGATAGTTGTGAAAAAGCGAAAATTGTTATTTTGGTTATAAATAATTATGAATAGTTATATATAATTTTTCAATAACACGTTTCGATTCCATAATAAAATAACTTTACGATGATATGTTTGTGTTTCCATTTTGCATCCTTTAAACGTTACTCCATCATAAAACGATCTTTGGCCGGACACTTTTGCATGCAACTGTATATTTTAGAAACCACGGACTAAAATTGAAATCGTTCCAAACAAAAGTTGTTTCGTTCAAACAGGGGACAAAGCTGACACTGTCAATTTTTCCTTGGATATAACCACCGAGGTCGTGTGGAGGTCAACTTGGAAATTTTCCATGAGAAGCCTACTTTTGTCTTCCATATTCTGACAGCTCGTCTCGAGAGCTTTTCAAAACACTATGGATAAGTATTTTTTCCACTCATGAGACGTGAAATCCGAGTTCTTCAGTTTCAGAAAAGTCAAGTCTTGTAACTGAAAAAATACGCGATGTAAAAATACTTGTCCGTAGTGTTTTAAAAAGCTATCGAGATAAGCTATCGAAATGTGCCATAAAAAAGTATGACTTCTGATGAATAATTTCGAAGGTGACCTTCGCATGACCTTGGCGGTTATACCCAAGGTCAAATTGATATTTCTGGCCTTTTTCCTTCTTGAAACGGAGCAACTTTTATTTGAAACGTTTATAATTACGATCCGTACTTTCCGAGATAAAAGCTTGTGACACTTTATCTGGGACACCCTGTGAATTAATAAGTCTATATATATATACACACAGACATACACATATGAATGTGTAGCGACCATTCGTACATGATTCGTTTTTTTCCCCGGATCCCGAGTCCATAGACTAGATTCTAGGTGAAGAAGACCAATCTGTCTAATAACACAGTTTCGACATTGCCAAAACAGCTGGTCCAGCGCGTTGCTCGGGGAAAAAAAAACGACCTTCCGTGTTTCGAGAACTCGCATGTGTGTGCATACCCGGTGGTTCCGTACGAATGCGTGGCCAGCAGCGCGGGATCGTGCTGCCTCAATTTTAGGCCCGCTCTCGTGCTGCGAGTGTGGCAACGAAGAAGTCAAAAGAGGCCGATCTGGTACTCTTTGTAACTGGCACAGCTAGGCAACTTTGCTACGAAAAGTATCGGGCTGTAAGCCGGGTGGAGCACGAACAGCCGCGGATTCGGGAGCCACGTGTGGCAGCTATACCTGGCGTAATGTCTCTCCGTTGGTGTAGCGTTTGGAGCATTTGCCCCGCGGTGCCTTATTCGACTAATGCAGTAATCGGGGCTGCGTGTTGCGCGAGAGTAACACCGGTCAGAATCCCCCGAAAATGTGGAGACTTGCCAATAGTGGCTAGCAAGTTCCGCAGGACCTATCGAAAAGACTGTTGGGTGAGGAACAAGCCAAGAATGCTTTACGTACCTCTATAGTGTCTTCACCGAGGATACTTGATTGTCAATCACGAGGCCGAATGAACAAATTAGGTTTTACGAATTGATGGCTGGCTTGGACGTCCGAGCTGGAGTCCAGAAATCCAAATGTCCTATTCCAATCCATCTATCGAATTGTGACCACAATGCCGCGAAGTGTAAACAGTCAGGAGCGAACCGATACCCAGCAGCGTCGTTGAGAAGCTTCTACGTAGGCATTGGGTGGTCAGGGGAGCTAGCGATAGTCCTGGGGCCGAAGACTGCACGCGGCCCGGATCCTAAACAGCGAAACAAGCCGGCTACCATCGTACCAAGGGACCCTGCTATCCAAGCCTCTCCCGGCGATCATCCATTCCCTTGAACCCCTGCTTTCTTTCCTCGGGTGCATCGCGCTCGATTACCAGCGCCAGCAAAAACGCCTCCAGTTCGGCCCTTTCCCCGGCTGCAGTCCCGGGACCGTGAGAGGTTAGGGGCCTCGAAGCCATGACACTCGGTTCGGGGGGGATGAACGCCGGACGGTGAGTGATCGATCGGGTACAGGTGATGCAGCCAAGTTTTACGGAATTGCGTTGAAGTTTTAGCATCTCCGGAACTTGCCACGAGGAAGGCCTGTTACGAGGCTTTTTTACACTTTGGTACCTTGGGGTGACTTTTCGTGGATAAAAAGCAGCTGCAGTCTAGTCACTTAAGAGATGCTTGTTACCCATTTGGATATTTACTTAATGGCTATATCAGAGCCGTTTGGATCATCAGACCAATACTAGTGAGCTATCAAAAAGCAGCTTCTTTTGGCTACCGATGGGACGGTGATCATAGTTATGTGGGTTTGTCACTTACTAGTTAGATCAATAGCATATTGGATGCCATTGGGTTACCTAACTACAGCTGCTTTTTGCTACCCATGGGGCCACTGTTTTTCCAGTCACTTGGAGTTTAGTGATTTCGCAACCAAACACCCCTAACCCAAGCGAACCCAACCGAGATTCCCACGTTGTCATCTTCATTTTTCTCTTCCTCCTTCAGGTAGATAATACAGTTATTTGGATCAGTCATTCGCTAGGTGTTTGTCACTCACTAGCTAGACCAATGGCATGTTGAAAGCCATTGAGTTCCCTAACCGCAGCTGCGTGTTGCTGCCCATGGAGCCACTGTTGTTTCAGTCACCTAGAGTTTAGTGATTTCTCAACCAAACGCCCCTAACCCAAGCGAACTCAAGCCAGATTCCCATGTTGGCATCTTCGTTTTTCTCTTTGTCCCCCAATAACGTTATCCAGACTTGCACACTGGAGCAAGCCAAAGTATCAATCAACATTTCAATGTCATTACAAATATCGAAGAACCCTACATCTTCAGGGAACTTTGGCATACGGATAGACGGCATGTTTCCGAAAGATCCCCAAACCGTAAGCACCCCAGGAACTGAGAGACCCGATGCCAGCATCATTCCAGGAGCATTTGACCTGTGCCATCAGCCCCCGGAGGAATAATTTCATGCTGTAGAGCATCCTGTACACTGGAAGAGGAGAGAGAGAGCCTACCTGCGGGTTCCTAGTAGAATGCCCGGGGCCGATTCCGTCGAGGAGCTACCGGGCTCGATGCTGGCGTTTTCTCCGCAAGGGGCCATCTCTGCCCCTCGTTCTTGCTACATCTCTCGCTCTCTCTTCTTCTCCTCAAGCCTTTTCCCACCTCCGATCGTGAACGGCTGTGCAACGGTTTTGCAGTGGCCCGAATCTGTTATTTCCCTAGTTCGTGGAGGTCGCATGATGAGGATCCATTGGCCCGCGGCTAAAAAACGAATTGAGCGGGTCCGTAGCGGCAATGAGGCTCGTCCGATTGGATAATCCCTTGAAAACGGCCGATGGGGGGAGGGCACGAGGCTTATCCACAACTGCAGCTCTTTTTCTCTCGTTCTCTTTGGTTACTTACTGCAATTGCTTGGCTCCGCTGGTGGCTTTTATGCCTCTGACTATGTGTGCGCAATAGGAAAGGAGGCATTCCGATATGGCAGCTTTTTTCATACGGTCCTCTTAGCGTGAAAGTTCTTCACCTTCCGCTTCCCCTCCTCTTCTTTCTCGCCCCCTCTCTCGCTGAGGATGGAAGTGTTGCAAAAAGGACATCGAAGATTATTTTGTGCAAGGAGAGAGAGAGAGAGAGAGAGAGAGAGAGAGAGAGAGAGAGGCTCAAAATGCGTTCAAGACTAGAGATGGTGGGCTTTGTCATTTTGGTTTCTTTCGCAGTTGCTATCAGGAATCCCAAAAATCGCCGCAAATTGTCCAGTCGCCTGACGCAACACACAATGAAGGAATGTTGCTAGCGTCGCAGTTCCTCTCAGCGCGCACTCTTCATACACCCAAGGATTTCTCGAAACCTCCGTCTCCTCCGTTTCCCCCTTAAACGCGTTCGTTCCTGTTCGAATATGCTCGCACGATTGCAAACACACACGCACACACACACACACACACACACACGCGCGCGCGCGCACACATCTAGCATCCCTTCCTAATGACTCATTCGCCGAGCCTGCGTGGAATCTTGGAACGTTGGGGACAACTGTGAGAAATCGTATATCGTGCGAATGAAAATGAGACAGAGCGATAGGGGGGGGGGGGGGGGGGGGGGGGGGGGGTTAGCGAGGACGAAGGATTCTGAAGCCTCTTTTTTTTCTTCCTCTTCTTTTTTCTCGCCATCTTTATACATCCATCCGCGAAACCGGACGATCCTTAGACGCTTCCCATGACCCGCGCGATCTTATTTCACGTTTTCCGTCCTTCTTTTTCTCTTTCATACGTTTTTTTCCACTTTAATCATTCCGTTTGTCTGATTCTTTTGGGTCGATTTTTTCGTCAGCTATTGTGCGAATCACTTGACCGAAAATTCGTAACGTACGTCCACATGCACCACGTGATGTGGAAATGCACACTATATATATATATATATATATATATATATATATATATATATATGAGTTACGAATAGTTACAAATTTATTTCATTTTTCATAATTCTTAGTTGCTATAATATTAATTATTCAATTCTAAACATCATATATTATACAGTAATTTTGCAACACTATTAAATTAATGATAAAAAGAAATGAATATTTTTTTGTACATCAATAAAATAACTAATTTAGTAATAATATTAATTTATTTTAATTTGTGTTCATTATTGAATGAATAATATTAAGGAATAATGATTTTGTAAATAAAATAATTCATGTTATTGCTATTAAGAATTACGAAAAATTAAATAAATTTGTAAGTGTTGCTTTCATTAGTACTATATGAAGAGCTGGCGAATAAAACCGGACTTGTCCAAATTACGTCAGTTTTTTTTCGTTTTCTTCAAGCACACCTTTATTCACCCGCAAAATATTTTGGAAAAAATCCGGCTCTAAACACCTTAAAATTTGTTTAAAAAAATGCCTTTTCAAGCAGAAACTTGTCCATGGTTGGCTGGATGAAAAATGAGTAACAGATGACCACAGTGATGACGATGATGGCATTGAATGCGTTTGTTGTGAGCCTGACATGGAAGAGTTTGTGTAGGATTATTAAATTGATAATAAAAACAAATTTATATTCAATTCAAAGAATCTGTTTTATTTCATAACCGGATATGTCCATAAGATTTTCATTCAAAAGCGGAGTTGTCCACCATTCTCATTCAAAACCGGTCTTGACCAAAATAAAAATGAAAATAAACACATGGTAGTTAGTGTTTATATTAAGAGGGAATGACACCTCATCGCGGTCGGTATGGTAGAACAATTATAGATTCCCAAAAATCTCTGAAACGGCTCTTCAGATCCCGTCGAAACTTTGCCAAACGACGTCAAATAGATAGACGAACAGCTGTCTTCCCCTCAAATTTTCTGAATTTGAGAAAAAAAATGTAGATTGGCTTATCATAAGCCAATCTACATTTTTTTCTTATCATAAGCCAATCTACATTTTTTTCTCAAATTCAGAAAATTTGAGGGGAAGACAGCTGTTCGTCTATCTATTTGACGTCGTTTGGCAAAGTTTCGACGGGATCTGAAGAGCCGTTTCAGAGATTTTTGGGAATCTATAATTGTTCTACTATACCGACCGCGATGAGGTGTCATTCCCTCTTAAACTAAAGTTGAGTCCAGGCTTACATTTTGATAGAGCTTTCATATATTGAAGCTTAAAAATTCTAACTCGTCTGTATTTGGTTATTTTGGTTTTTGACCTTTCCTGTAAAAAAGTAATTTATGAACAGGTCCATGAATTACTTCGTCCAAAAATCGTTATTGTAGTGGCTATCGTTGTATGAAGCCGATTTTTTAAATTTAGTATTTTTTAAGCCCCGAAAATAAGTAAAAATTTCACCAAAATTACCCTTTTTCAACACCCGCCATTTTGTGAAATGTTGTGTCTCCGAAAAACGGCAACATGCAACGCGAACTACTTTTATATACATTGCAAAAGTTTTTAAATTTTATTTGTCCGACCGACCATTGTCAACTTATCGATCGGGTTGTTGGACCACATTTTTTATCGAGAGGCCTTATTATATCTCAATACCGTTAATTACTTATTTTCTTAAGGCGGTCCTCTAGTTTCTCGGGTCGAAAAAATCGATTTTTTTTCATAAATCACATCTACAACATGTGTAGAAAATGTTAGCCAAAGGATTTTTCGATATTCGAAGTGGTTCACAAGTTACGGCCCTGGAACGGAGCAGGTATACTTTCAAACGCGTTTTTCTCGAAACACCATTTTTCGAAACGGTGACCACGATATTTCAGAAACTACTGCACCGATCTTGTTCAAATTTATACAGCATCTTTAATATGTTATAAGCCAGCGATTGAACTAGGATTATCATGATTGCTTCGATAGTTTTTTTTGTACGAGCGAAAAACTTAAGAAAAAATGAGTAAAAAATAGAATGTTATTTTCAAAAGTGTATAAAAAAGTCAATTTTTGTAATTTAGAATTCACTCTAGTTCAATCGCTAGTCTTAAATATGAAGATTAAAATGCCGTTTGGTTTTTTGATTTCAGATAAGCAGAACAGCCGCAATCTTGGTCACCGTCAAGCACCTCTTTTACTTGATGTCTTCCTGTCGGCCACTATAACTTTTATTCTATTATATATTTTGACTTCAAAAAATTTGTAAAGCTTATTTAAATGTTAATAAAGATTATGCAAAAACAATGGGATTGATTATTTCGATGTTTTGCCCGTAAAAAATTATTGAAAAAGCCGTAAAAAAACAGCCGAGAAACTAGAGGACCGCCTTAAATAAAAATTTACACGAGATACATTCAATGGATGGTTAACAGCATTCATTTTCTTCCAAATCCCAAATCAATAATCTAGTAGACAAAAAAAATCGGCTAAAAACGGCCCTTTTCGGCCCGTCACAGTGTCCTCTCCTAAGGGGGGGGGGTAAGGTATTCTCTTGCTTTTTTTTTATTTTGTCATATTAATGCTTTATGGGCCTGGCATCGATGATTCTGTGTAAGTATATGAAAAAAACACTCGTTTATTGATGTTTCATTTTTTATTTTCGCGTGTAGAAATCTTTGAGACTTTTAAACGTGTTTTTCTCACACTCGGCATTTTCAAAGTCGGTGAACTCACTAGCTCAAATCTACTGCACCGATCCTTTTTAAATTTTACAAACTCTTTCTACACAACGCTGTCAAGTTTTTAAATTTTGTATAATTTCAACTTATTTTACAATAACAAAATTTTCGATTTTTTGAATGAACAATCGGTATTTTGACTTCTAAGTGTAACCAAAAATTAAAAAGTCAATTAAAAAACCCGACGGCGTTGCCTCAAGGAACTTATCAACTGATGAAATCTTTTTGGGTTTTTTTTTTATTTCAGATGATCCAGTGATGAGTTATGCGGTTCACCGCAATGAAACTTTTTTTTGAGGCGCCTGCGAAGATCTGCTGTCAATGGCTCATTTCTGCATAATTATTCATGAAAATTTTACAGAATATTCTTCAAATGTCCTTTTATTATATACTAATTACATAAATAAAAATATATTAACTGTGTCGTCAAAAAAAATTATCGCAGATATTCTTTTTTTACAGAATATTCTTCAAATGTCTTTTTATTATATACTAATTACATAAATAAGTATATATTGACTGTGTCGTCAAAAAAAATTATCGTAAATATGCTTTTTTTTATAGCGAATTAACCCTACCCACCCGCCCTTTACTCAAACTTCGATATTCGCTGTTATTGCTAAATATGATTGATCAAGCTCCATAAAAGGTGAGATCATACACGGGCAGGCCGAATATAATATACTTAATCGGTATTTAATCGGCCATCCTTATGTTCACATTTTAAGGGGCTATACCAGTGTGACACTTTTTTCAACAGTTTATACTTTCAGGAGTATCCTGTAAAAAATTCAAGGCCGTATCTCTATTATTTTATCTTGCAAAAATCGATAGTTAAATCTTTAAACGCGTTTTTCTCGAAATGAGATTTTTCAAATTCACTTACATTGTAACTCAAAGAGCAATTATCCGATTGACTTGAAATTTGAACCGAATACTCTTGAATGTATTTACTCTACACTGACGTAGGATATTTTCGATTGGATGAAAATTGACGATTTGGCATTGAAAAAAACGACCATTTTATAGGCAAGAAAACGGACATTTTTCATACCTACGCAATTTTGTTAGATTTTGATATTTTTCTAAAATCCTACGTTATTGCACAGGAAATACCTTCCAGTTTAACATTTTTTCCTTTTTCGGTTTCAGCTACTCAATCGGCCGGAATCATGTCAGCAGAGGAGGAACTTTTTTTTGGCGCATAAGTCGCTTGTATCTCAATATTTTTCTATAAAATCATTATGTAACATACGTCAAATGCAGCCAAATATATTCTTAATTTTCCAAAACATTTAATTGAGTACTTTTTTTCCAAAAAATTCCCGAAAATCACCCAAATGTTCAGCGTCACACTGGTATAGCCCCTTGATGAACTTATCTTTACCAATTTCGTGTTTTTTTCTTCTTTCGTGCCTTACATCGCGAGGAATCCAAGGGTTCGGAAAATTTCCCAGAGCTGGGAATCGTAATCGAGATCCGGAAATTTTACGAACCTGTCATGTCCCGTGGATCGGTGATCTCTCTCTCTCTCTCTCTCTCTCTCTCTCTCTCCCTCTCTCTCTCTCTCTCTCTCTCTCTCTCTCTCTCTCTGAGTCTCTCTCTCGGTTGAAACGTTTTCTGTTCCTCGCGTGAGTCATTGAGTGGCGGCACGAGCTTTCCGCGTTCGCGACCGTTCTCTCGTTGTCCCCCCCCCCCCCCTCTCCGCCCCCGCACCTTCTCTTCATCACCCCCCACGGCTCCGA
>OY723397.1:7573830-7583830 GCA_963210295.1 Ophion ellenae
GGGGGGTTAATTGTCCGTTAGTGCGCCAACTATACGCGCATTCTGCATCCACATACGCACACGAACATGATTTTTTTAAATTCATTTATTTATTTATTTATATATTTATACATTTATTCATGTATATATATCTATAGGTGTAGTAAGAATTAACTGTGATGCAACAATGACACTCTTAATTATCGAGGGCTTTTAATTACCGTTGATTTCTTTACGATTCTCCTCTCTCCTCTCTCGCTCTCTCTCATTTCCCACTATCCTCAATAATATTCCGAATGAAAAGAGGAAACAATGCGATGGAAAAAATGCCGCAATCTGATGAAGAGATCGCGTGGGGGGGGGGCAAAAGTGTATTTATGGGGCGAACCGTAGACGCGGAAGTCGGAGGGTCGTGGTAAATCTCTGGTCGATCACCGGAGCGCCGATAGGAACGTTTAATAATACGTGTCGTAAATTTGTCTCGTTGTCTCTTGGAACGTCGATTGGGGGAGCGAGGGAGAGAGAGAGAGAGAGAGAGAGAGAGAGAGAGAGAGAGAGAGAGGCGAGGGTGACGAGATTCTCAGGCCTATATTATTCCGCACGTTTACAACGACGAGGATGAACTATCAAAGAGAAGAGTCTCGATGCACACAGTAGAACAAGTGAGAAAGATGCGCGCGCGCGCGTATGTGTGTGTGTGTGTGTGTGTGTGTGTGTGTGTGTGTGTGTGTGTGTGTGTGTGTGTGTGTGTGTGTGTGTGTGTGTGTGTGTGTGTGTGTGTGTGTGTTCCTGTGTACATGGAACGAGGGACGAACGCGAGAGAAAGAGAGGAAAGAAGAAACGTGGTGTATGGTATAGGGAAAAGGCGGCGGCCGCCGCCGCGCGGGATGACGATGCGGCGATGAGAGGAGGAGGGAAGCGGGCGCGGCGAAGGAGGTGGGAGGGAGGAAGCGAACGCCGTGGGAGCAGCCGTGGGATCGGCCCCCATTCGAATTACGTGAAAGAATCGCGGACGAAAGCGCGTCCGATTGAAATTTCGGAGTCTCCGTGTATATATACTTCACGAGCTCTCTCTCTCTCTCTCTCTCTCTCTCACACACACACGTTTACGCATACCTATGTATACACGTAGAGATATGCGCGCTCTTTTAAAAGTCCCATCGTCTCTCGCTGCCGCGAACCTCTCTCTCTCTCTCTCTCTCTCTCTCTCTTTCTCTCTTTCTCCTTTCTCCGTCTCCCTCTACTTCTCTTCCTATATCGCAGATTCTTTCTCCTTCTCTCACTCACGCTCCTTCCTACACACGTGGGAGCTGAATACCGATGAACGAACACAACCGATGCACCGTGTGCCCGTGGCTCGCCAATGGCGTAGACCCCGCGGGATATCAGCGAGGATGTCGCGACGAGCCTGCCACACTCGCATCTCTCACCTAAACTCGAGAGCCGTATGACCTGAAGCCAGTCTCCCCGTTTAGGGCAGCATCCACCTGGCCAAAATACGGCGCAACCCAAATCCGAAATCTCATTCCTGGCTGTGACGACTCGTGGATACCTGGATAGCCAGCCCAAAAGCCCTCACGGCAGCCTAGAACCGAAAGCAGGGCCTGATAGTAGTTTAAAACGTCTTGAGGCAGCCTGGAACTGGTGGCAGCACTTGGCAGCAGCCAAAGAGCCTTCAATGAGGTCTAGAACTAATAGCAGTGCCTAATAGCAGCCCGAAAGCCTTGAATGCAACCTGGAACCTGCACTATTGTGCAAACCTGCGGTCCAATGGTCTCCTGCAGTTCATCAGACCCGATTGGCAGCCGAGTATAGTTTCCGGGCCGTCTAATCCCTAGATAACCTGGAAATCGCTTTCCCAGCTTAGTAAAACGTCCACCGGGCCAAGATTCGGCACGAGCTAAATTCGGAATCTCATTCCTCGATGTGGTAATCCTATCTGATGGCAGCCCGAAAACCTCCGAGGCAGCCAGGAATTGGAAACAGTGCCTAATAGCAGCCCAAAAGCCTTCAAGGCACTCTGGGACTGATAGCAGCGCCTAATAGCAGCCCAAAAGCCTTCAAGGCAGTCTGCAGGTGATAGCGGCGCCTGATAGCAGCCCAATAGCCTTTAGGGCAGCCTCAAGCTAAATAGATTTGTTGGGTTCCATTGTGCAATCCTGCAGACCGATGTTCTTTGATGTTGGTGCGTTGATCCGTGGCCATCAGACCCGGCTCACCCGTTTGTCCGTTCGATGCCTTTTCGCACTTCCTTCAACTTCCAAGTCTCTCTACTCGCTCCTGCTCTTTCCGTAGCTGCTAGTCATGGGTTTGAGGTTATGTAGCAGAGGCAATGGCAGGACGGGTGCACAGCAGCATATCAGAGCCAGGAGCAGGCAGAAGCCGTAACAGCACCAGGCCAGAACGGTCTGCAGTCTCTCTCTCTCTCTCTTTCTCTCTCTCTTTGAAAAGGCCCTATCATACAACACACAACTTGCTTACCACACGGCATATCGCGCCTCTCTCTCCAGCTCTCTAGCTCGCTCGCAGCGCCACTAACGTCGCTCCTTTGTATCCGTGGATACAGCGCTAGGGCTCTTCGCGAGAGTTGCGCTCACGGACTTGCGAACGCACACACGCGCAAGTGGACACAACGATACATGCAGAAAAAGTGAGAGAGAAAGAGAGAGAATACACACATGGATACACTAACGCAGACATAGTTGGCGTAACCTTTCCTTGACCCGCATACTGAACGGCTGTGCCGTGTGGCTCGAACCGTGGGAACACTGCCTCGACGACTCATCCCCCACCTACTCCTCTCCCGTTCGTTGGCTGCCAGTCTCTTTCTCTCTCTCTCTCTTCATCTCGCTCTCTCCTGGGCCTGTGCGCGGCCAGGGCGACTGTGCGAGAGACACGGCATCCCCGATACCTCCGCATACCCGGTACCTCACCTAACCTCCCGTCTCACTTTCGCGCTAGGCATACACATCGTATGTGTGTGCAATACAACTACCTGCCTCGACGAGCATCCACCTCTTTTGCCTCCTCTGCGCCTTGTTCTCTCTTTTTCATCGTCTCCCTTTCCCTCCTCGCTCCTCCTCAGGTTCCTTCGCCTCCTCCTTTCATCCTCTTTCCAGTCTTTTTTTCTTGCTCCCTGTAGGCCTCTCTCTCTCTCTCTCTCTCTCTCTCCTCTCTCTCTTTTGGTCTCTCCACATCTTCGCTACTTCACCGCGCGCGCGAGTCTTGATCCTCTCTTTGCTAACTATATATTCGACCTCACTCGCGCACGCTCACCTCACCTTCATCAAACTCCAACTATATGCCACATATCCAGCAGGCTCACGTACACGTGTATCCTTCTGTCTCTCTCTATCGTTTCCAAGCACTTCGCCAACCTGTATACTGTTAGAGGAGCCTGCCCCCCTCCCCGTTCAACCAACCCCCTTAATTCATCCTGCTCTTTCTCTCTCTCCTCTCTCTCTCTCTCTTTCTCTTTCTCGCCGGCTTCAGTTCTCGTGGTCTTTACCCTGGGCCTTTCATCTCCCTTGAGCCTGCAGCCCCGGTCGCCGATGCAGATCCCCCTGGACGTATAATGGCCGACGACCATACTCGCATCCTCTTCATCATCACCACCACCACCACCACCACCACGACCACCACTACTTGGGCCACTTTTGCCTACCATCCGCGAGCTGTAAAACCTTGTTCCTCATCTCACCGAACGATCGAGCTCTTCTCCCTACCCTACCCCGAGCCAACTCCGTCCGTCCTCTCTTTCCGGCGTCACTTCCTTTGTGCCCGGCCAAACCAAGTGCCCGAAGCCCAGATTCCTCTGATCTTTGTACGGCGTGGCTGTCGGGTAGGCTGGTGACATCCTGGTCCACCTGGCAGCCACTTGTCGTACAGCCTCGGTCGCTGAGGCTGCTTGGATTGCCATTGATACCAGAATGAATCATCCTTTTTGGAATGTGCTCCACGTTTTCCGTTTGAAAGCCAATGTTATACAATTCGCGATGTTTTACTACAATTGGACATCGATCGGCAATACTTCTAGTCATTGTGCAGATCTGCCGATCGGTGGCGGGCGGTCCCACGTCCGTGGCAGGGTTACCCAATCATTAGGTAGACTACGCGAGTCGAAAGTTTCAGCCTATTTTAAAGGCCTTTGATCCTATGTCAGCCTCACTTGAGTCCGTTTACTGCTAGAAATCCTACTATGGGCTCCTAACATGCGCTTCCTTTGCTGCTTACCTCCTGCATAGGCCCTTACACTCCTACCTAACCTAGCTGAAGTCGTTGCAGCTCCTCTTTTGATTGCGTTTGGACCTATCGCGCATTTGGCTGTTTCGACGAAACGAGGGTGGGGATGGTCGCATTCGAAGGAGCGGGTCTGGTAGTTTTCAGTAACCGTCATGCAATGGACTAGGTAGGACCACGCGTTCGCCGTAGAGGCCTACTTTTCCAATGGCCTTTCCATTATCACCACCCAGCGAACCTTTCGCATTCGCTTCAAACTTGCCCCTGCAGCTCCAGCAACTCTCCAAAGGGGAAGAAGTGGATCTTGGGCAAACAGTTACAATATTTTTGATAGTAATTGCCCTCACGTATGCATGTATACATACGTATAGGTACTGGTATCCGCGTGTTGGTGTATGCTTAGGCATGTATGTGTGCGGGTATATACGTGTGTCTACGCATGCGCGTATTCAGGCATATGTATCTCTATATGCGTAATAGAGTGTATGCGTGTGCGTGTATACGCGTGCCAATCGAAGTCCTCCTTAGCGCCTGCAAGTGGAGAACACGGAAATTTGTTCCCGTTCTAGGAGTTGAGTAGGAGCTCATTTTATATTGAATACGAAGCTACTTTACTGCCTTTATCCCCTACCACTGTGAGGATCTGGAGGGGCAAAATGGGCTGAAAATTTCGACTCGGGTAGCCAGGTCGCCAGGGGACGAGGGACAAGTAGCCCGCCGTCAGGCAACCGTCACCATGATCTATCCACTCAGCTGACCCGGACATCTTTGTTTGTATGATTGCAGTTGTCACAACGGTTGGGAGGGTGCCTTTTGCGACCAGTGTCTGAGGTATCCGGGCTGTCTTCACGGTAGCTGCGAGAAGCCCTGGGACTGTCACTGCAACGAGGGCTGGGGCGGTCTATTCTGCAATCAGGACTTGAACTACTGCACGAATCACAAGCCCTGCACGAACGGTGGCACTTGCTTCAACACCGGCCACGGCTCGTACACGTGCTCGTGCGCACCGGGCTTCACGGGAACGGACTGCGAGACGCCGCTCCTCGATTGCCATTCGAAGCCCTGCCTGAACGGCGGTACGTGCACAATGGAGAAGAACAGAACGGCAAATTCGGCCGTTGGATCGGTCAGTGGTCACCCGAATGGCGGCAGCCAGGGCGCCAATTCCTCATCGTCAACGTCATCATCGTCATCGTCATCGTCGACAACGGGCCTGATCAGGCGAAACTATCGTTGCACCTGTCCGCCAGGCTGGCGCGGGCGTCATTGCGAGATAAGTTCGCGCTCCTGTCGCGACTCGCCGTGCCTTCACGGGGCAACGTGCGAGGACGATTCCCTCAAGGGCTACGAGTGCAAGTGTCCACCGGGCTACATCGGCACCGATTGCGAGACCCAGGTCGACGAGTGCAGCCCGAATCCATGCAGCAACGGGGCCACGTGCACCGACATGATAAACGGCTACCGTTGCACTTGCCCGCTCGGCTTCACCGGCGA
This sequence comes from Ophion ellenae, assembly GCA_963210295.1. NCBI lineage: Eukaryota > Metazoa > Arthropoda > Insecta > Hymenoptera > Ichneumonidae > Ophion > Ophion ellenae. Next base: position 7,579,543 of record OY723397.1, read on the forward strand.
GCACTGCGAGACCAACGTCGACGATTGCCAGGGTGATCCATGCCTGAACGGTGGCACTTGCGTCGATCACGTGAATCGCTTTCGTTGCCAGTGCGTGCCCGGCTACGTGGGCCGATTGTGCCAGGACAAGGTTGACTATTGCCTCGCCAAGCCATGCGCGAACGGGGGCTCGTGCATATCGGGCACAAACGACTATCGGTGCTCGTGCAAGGCCGGCTTCACCGGCAAAGACTGCAGCGTCGACGTGGACGAGTGCCGAAGCTCGCCCTGCCGTAACGGCGGCACTTGTCGCAATCGGGTCAACGGCTTTCAATGCGAGTGCCCCGAAGGCTGGCGCGGCGAGACATGCCACGTGGAAGGCTCGATCGGGGTGGCCGTAAGAACGGGCAATAGCTCACCAGTTGGCGGTCAATCGTCGCAAACGGCCACCGGGGCCGCGAGTTCGTGGTCCGGCAATCTCGCAAGGCCGTCGGCCGAGGCTCGCGACGCTGGCCTAACCACCGAACACGTGGTCGTCATAGCCACCCTCTCGACGGCTGTGCCGGCATTCGTTCTTGTCGCCGCGGTCGCCGTAATGTGCATGAAGAGACGACAAAAACGCGAACAGGCGCGTGCCGACGAGGAAGCACGACTGCAAAACGAGCGAAACGCCGTACACAGCAGCATGAGCAAACGGGCAGCTGTCGGCAACGGCGTTTGCAACGGCTCGAATAGCCACGGAGGTGGCGCGAATACGGGCAACATGGGTAACGGCATGATGGGCGTGACGGGCGGTGGGAACGGCGGTAACGGCGGTAACGGCGTTGTCGGCAACTCCGTTGGCGTCAACAGCGGCGGTGGCGTTGTCGGCGGATGCTCACTCGGCAATGGCGATTCTCACATGATCAAAAACACGTGGACGGCCAACAAGAATATCAACAACAGCAGCAGCAACGGCAGGGACGAGCTCGACTCGTCATTCGCGACCAACGACAGCGGCCTCGATCTGTCGTGCAACGGCTACAAACCCGAACCCATAATCATACAGGACTGTCGGCAAACAACGAGAAGCGTGAAACAATTGAACACCGAGGCTGCGGCCCATCGAGCCTCACATCACTTTCACAAGGACAAAGACACCATACTAGGCGTCCCCGGATTGGACGTCAAAAGGACATCCGTGTTTGGTGGTGGTGGTGTTGGTGTTAACGGGGGGGCCGATACGTGTTGCAACGAGGCTGCCCTCATGAAGAGGCCATCGACTTTGAGTGAAGGCGTTGGTGGGGATAGTGGCTGCGGTGTTTACGTCATAGACGATCATTACAGGCACGACGCGGCACTCGCTGCGACACTAGCCACCGAAGTTTAGTCGAACTCTTCTTTTTCTCGCTTCTCCCACATTTAAATTGTATGTTTTTTGACCCCCCCCCCCCCCTACCCCACCCCACCCCCCCTGGCCCATCGACCAACCGAGACTAACTTGACCGTGTGACTTACTCGTGCATGAACGGCTCCTGATGATCCGAACGCTTCGCCGATCACTCGTAAATGGATACTTTCGTTTGGCTCTTTAGACGCAGACAACAAAATGGCGCTTTGTTTGGGTTTGCCGCAAGTACTTGGTCCGCCATTTTGTTTTCGTTGCGAAAAGAATGGAAATACACTGTAGAGTGTCCTCGAACGATAATCGGCGAAGCGCTCTCGAGACCCTTAATCTACTTCCTATACAGTAACGCACACACACACAGACACGTGTATATCTAGTATACGTAGAATTACGAGAAACATTGTGTGAAAAGCGAACGAATGACGCGTACAAGCAAAAAAGCGACGAAGCCTGGCGCCGTCTGACGGCGAAGCCTTGCACCGAAGATGACGCGCGCGCCACACCACCCCCTCCAATATTCCAACCGCGCGAAGTTGCCGCTTCGAGTCGATATCGAAGCGACAACTTCACGCCACATGCGCGCGCATCGGCGCACACCCTTGCTTGTGTATACAAAATGGCGGCTTCTTCGCGCGGCAAAGTTGGATCGCGAGGGCGCCAGCGACCGAACTAAAAGTGAGAGATGCTATGCAGGCGCGTATCACGCCAAACCCCCCCCCCCCCCCCAACCTTAAACTCAATCCAGCCCTCGCCGAGTATCAAAAAATATTGCCGAATGATAAAACGAAAGCACACCCGTGAGACGAAGAAGGGGAAAAAGAAAAATGGACGTCTAGGTATTTAATATTATCATGCTCGAAGCAAAACCTTGTACAGAACTAATTTATTATTATTGTTATTTACTATTATTAAGATTGCTATTATTATTATTATTATTATTATTATTAATTATATTATATCGCATTATCATTGTTCCAGTAATTTACAATTTGTATATGCACGACTGACCCGTACACGCACCACGCACACGGGGAACACACGTTGCGAGAATGATTATTGTGCGTAATTTTTTGTATATGTTTTTTTTTTGTACAAGTGTGCATGGAACTGAGCGAGAGTTCGGAGAAGAAAAACGTTTCCTTTTTTTGCCAGTAAAAAGGTGGGCGCGATTGCGGGGGAAACAAACGGTACGAGGAACGGCCATTACCGATGACAAAAATTGTTATATGTGTAATTATTGTCTATTTCTGTCGAGTCGTCCGGCTGGCCGAAGTATCTTACCGTTATTTCCACGCGCCCGCCGCGCCGTCGATCGCCACGCCGTCGATCGCCACGCCATCCGCCCCCCGTGTCTCCCCTTCCTTTCGCGACGGTCGAAACGTCACCGAGAAAAAGAGAAAAAAAAACAATCCCAAACTCCGGGAATATCCAAAGTATCGAACTCCTCGGCCTTTGTGTCTCACCGTGGGGCCGGCAAAGCTCAATCTAACCTCAAAATCCGATGCCATCGACGCGCCAAGATTTTACGCCGCTACAATCGCGCGTGAAAATTCTCGGCGCGTCGCATTCAACTGCGCACACGTTTATTCGCTCTCGGGATAATCAGACGAACGGAAAAACGAGGTTATGGTTATCCCGAGCCTACGAATATCTGCCGCGCGATCGGCCCGAGTGCAAATCGGCCCAGATGGCGCGCGACGACGGGGCCCCACGGTGAGAAAAATTCTTGCGCTGGAGAAAGAAAACATTGAAAAAATTAATAAACACGTAGAGTATGCTCGAACTTGGGGTTTTTTTTTTTTTTCGATTCGAATTTCATTCTCGCCTTTCGATTGTATCTCGGTGACGATGCGCGACACTTGGAAGACGGAAGGAAGCGGAAAACGAAACGGGAAGAGAGACGAAACGATCGAAACGTGACAATTATGTGGGGATATAGCGATGTGCGTGTGTGTGTGTGTATGTGTGTGTGTGTGTGTGTGTGTGTGTGAGTGAGTGTGTGTGTGAGTGTGTGTGTGTGCGTGTGTATGGATTTAATTATTTATTTATGATGATGAGTGTCAGGGATATATGTGAGTCGCTGGTGGTGATAATGTCGATCGTGATTGCGATTATTATTCTAACAATAATGATCATGACGGTATCATATTTATATGTGGGTATGTATATGTATGTATGTATGTGTATGTGTGTATATAAATATATACATATATATACACGTATCAACGACGACTTTGACGACGCTAATGATAAATGATGAACAAAGATTCGATAATGTTCCTGTTAATTAATAATATTAATAAAGAAGATGAAGAAAACGCGAGAAAAGTACACACACACACACACACACACACACACACACACACACACACACACACACACACACACACACACACACACACACACACCGACACACGAACAAAAAACAAACACATATACTACCAACTAAGTCAGGCTTCGGGTGAATATTTGCATGACGTTGAAGTTTGCATCGTTGGAACGCAACGAACATTGATTATTCTTCATTGCTCAATTTTTTTTTTTCGCCAACTTTGGCCGCGAAAAATCACTCAAACGTTTTTACGTATTCCGATCAGAAATTTACGACCTCAATTCGCAATGTCGGAGCATTTGCATAACGATAATAGTAAGACGAGAAATAAAAGGAGAGAAAAATATCGTTCCATTTCAAAGATGCAAACTTCGACGTCATATATTTGCTGCGTATTGTGAATCGCGTGGAAAGAATGCAGAAGGGGGTAAAAGAGTGACCCGGCTCGATCTCGCTCGTCCACGGAAACAACGCGCGCGCCGAGAAGGAAAAAAAAACAAATGACACTTTTTTTTTCTTCTCGCGACTCGTTCGCGATCTCAAAATTCGATCTTTTCTCGTAACGTTGGTGAATTTTTGCGGGGCAAAAA